>PVJL010007261.1:0-80544 GCA_004026885.1 Lyroderma lyra
ACACACACACAGACACACACACACAGACACAGACACACACAGACACACACACAGACAACGGTGGAAGGGGGTGTTTTAGGCCGAGAGGAAGTGTTCCCTTCCATTTTTGTACGGGACTAACTGTAGACAAATTCCTTTTTTTTATCACTGTATTCATAGGTGTAATTCCTAATGGCAATTTTTTCAAGAGAGGTGCAGAGGTTCGTGTGGTGTCTGCAAGTTGAACTAGCTGTACATTGAAGGAGGAAAAAAAGAAAGAAAACGCAGCCTCTGCTGTATTGAAACTTGCTCTTCCTCGGCAAGACGCTGAAGGCAGAAGTGTACAATTGCAAGACTTTCGATATTCCATTTGCAAGAACATCTTTTCATTGATCTCTGTCTATATGTCCTGAAAGTGTGTGGTGTTCATCTGCTTCTTTTAGGTATAAATCACATAGTGTTGCGAACACTTAGGTTTCCTATTAAAGTTCTTTGTAGTATAGTTTATTTTGACTTCTTTTGCAGTAAACTTATATTTGCTATTGTAGACAGAACTCTACACAAATCCAAACAAACAAAACAAAACAAAACAAAACAAAAAAATCCCAGTTCCTAAGAAGGCTGAAATACAAGTACCTTAGATGGCACTTTATTTCAAGGTGAAAATATATTTTGTTCTGACACATATGGATGCTTTAGTCACCACTGAAAAGCAGCGTCATAGACAAATTCACGGTGGCAGATTCATCTCATTCATTGAACTCAAAAGAAAAATAGAATTTTCAACTAGATATTTTTTGTTAAATTTTAAAATGTGAGGGAATTATTTTAAATTAAATTTCTACTTCCCCATTTATTCAAGTATAGCAATAGTTTTAATAGATCAAGAGAATTTTTCAAATTAGTTTGTTAATGATATTTTTGAGTACTTTCAACATGCTGTCTGCCCTTGTGTCAAAAAATTTATTGTTAATAACATCGTTACATTTCTCCCTTCAACACGCCAACTAAATATATATTTTTCCCATTTCACAAATGTAGAAACCAAGGCTCAAAGAATGTTGATGATTCACCCATAGTCAGGACATTATAATGCCTGTCCATTGAATCAGTATTTATCCAAAATAATTCCGAATGCTTCAGGTAGAAGAAGGTCATGATTTTAAATCTCACTGGGCTGATAAAACAGGCATTACACTGAGGGTTTATATTACTATTTCCATGGCACTGGAACTTCATATGCATAAAGTGTTATTTTCTGACATTATGTGGCTTGATTTATTTTTATGGTAAGTCCATTGTAGAGACTGATACATATTTAAGCAAGAAAAAGGAAATTAAATCTTAAAAGATCATTTATATAAGATTAGAAAGGCTATCCTAAATACACACATGTGGATAAGGGAAATGTTAACTAAACTGTATTTCATATCTGAGTCATGGTCTCTTCCTGCTGTTACCGGTCTGAAAAGTTTTTCAAACAGGATTTTTTCACTGAGGGAATAAAGGTGTTTGGCTCATCCTTTTTAGTCAGCCCTGAAATACTGGTAATGTTAGACTATGGGCAAATTATTTAAAAATGTCCAAGAAAGGTCTTGACGTTTAAGATCTTTACAGGTATCTGATGGATATGGGCACATTTTAATGACTTCTTTTTTCTTTTGTCAGTTCAAGTATGTCTCAAACTTCCATAGCAAGGCCCACAGAAACAACGCTTCTCTTTTTGGTTACCTACGCCTCTGGTCCCACCACTTTTGGCTACTCGAGGTCCTACCTGGCTGCCCAGAGGACACATGGGATCGCAGTACTCACATAACCTGTTGCCTCGGTCCAAAGCAAGCTGGTTGAGATGCTTTGACTCTATTTGATAAGGAGACAGATGTTCTAGAAAGCAGACCAGAGGTGTTAATATGTCAGCTTGACCTTTCTAGGGCCCCAATTTGTAGTGCTTTTATTCAAGTTTACCCCAAGTATACCTCATATATTGCCTCCTGTTTCTTTTTCTCTCTGGTCTAAGGCTAGAAACCTTCTTCAGTGATCCTCCTAGGCGAAGTGTATGGACTGTATCTGAGATGGGAAAGAAAAATCCCAAGTGAGTTTTCCTCAGGACAACTCTTTTCTGGCTCTCATTGGAACTTTTCTCTACATTTTACTGAACAATGAAATTTATTTTAACATCGCAATACTTCAGCCATGTCATGAGCCTACATGGAACAATTCTAGAAAAGGAAGCAGCGGTATAGGGGAAAAACTTCATTCCTGATCTGTTTTTATATTTAGTATATTTATTTATATTTGTAGTAAGGGGTTATGGACTTGGAGTAATAAAATTGTGGCAAAAAAGTTAGAATAATGAAGTTAAACATAATATTTAAAATTTTTCTTTCTTTATCTTTGGTATTTAGTGACTATTTTCAGTGATCAAAAATAATTTTTTACTATGAATGTTAAGGGTGTACGTTGACTATAGAAAATCTATAGTATGTTATAAAAAGTAAAATTCTTTATTCCTTGTCTCTGTGTCAATTATTGTTCTAAGTGTGGTGATACGGTACATAGATTGGTTATAAAATAACCAGTCTCTAGAATAGTATACATCTAAAAAATACATTTTCTTGGTTTTTCTTGTTCTTCTCTTTGCTGACTTTCATACTCTGGTCCTTTATATCTTGATATTTGATTAACTAGTTTCAACCAGGAATTATTTTGTACGTGGTGGGTGGTCAGGGAGGTGTGTCAGGGGAAAGCTCTACATCTCTGTAACTATTAAACAGAGCCACTTGAGAACAAGAGAGACTCCGTTTCTCTAAGATGTTGATTTTCCTAAATATCAACTAGATAATTCTGAGGGCTTAACAGTTTGTGCTGGATGTGCAGAAAGGAACCAAGAGTTAAGATACACAGATGTCAATCCAAACACCACAATGTTAACATAAGAAAGCAAGAGGAAGCCATCTAAGACTGTTTTTGATGATAAGGGCAAAGATAGAGTCATATCTGATTCCACCCTTAACAGACCTTTACAACAATAAAAAGGCTGAGATAGTATTATAAAATGTTGCAATTTTCTACTTTTGGAAAAGTAGGAGATGTTTGAGTCATGGCTCCCTACAGGACTCAGTAGACAAGATAGATGTATATAAAAAAATCTCCAGAGAGATGAGCCAGATTACTCTGTATCACATTTATTTCTTTATTCTAACACTGTTTCTTGATACTTACTATGCTCCAGGCTGCAAAGTCGATTTTGAAATCATGATAACCACTATTGTAGCAATAAGCCACATGTGGCTATTTAAATTTAAATTAATTAAAATAAATGTAAAATTCACTTAGTCACACTAACTACAGTTCAGGTGTTAAATAATCACTGTGGGTAGTGGCTACCATGCTGGCCAGCACAGGCATGAAATCGTTCCATCGTGGCAGAAAGCCTATTAGGCCACACTGTTCGGAAGACTTAGTGGTAGAGAAAACACCCACAGTCTTTGCCCTGAATCATAGTGGTGGATGGAGACCTTTCTTTTTCAAGGTAAAGAAATGAATACTGTATTCTGTTATGTGTTAATAATAATAATAAGGAAATGGAATAAGAATATGTGGAGGAAGGGGAAATTTAGGCGAGGATATGAAGGAGGAGGAGAAGGTATAAAATGCATTACTTGCAGATCCCACCAGGCCTAGCTGTGGGAAGCCATGCCCTGTTTTCTGGTGACCACCCTCCCCTGACTTCTGCATTTCTATTTTTTTTTTTTTAAACTGGATCCAACTCATAGTGAGGATCCAGCTATGAAACTTTATCTGAAACTTGAATTCTGAATTTCAGATTCCAAGTCTAAAGAATTGTCATCATGTTTGACTGTGTCCATCTGACTCCAAAGTTCGCCCCTCTCTTTGGCGTATTCAGGGCCAGTCAGGGACTGTATCATCACTCTGTGTTCCCCTCAAGGCTCCAAACGTATGGGCACTTGAAAACTATTTGTTGGGTAAGACAACAAGTGATGCCCTCCATCGGCTCAGGTGCAACCGTGGACACACCTTGCCTTCTCACCTATCATCTCAGCCTCTCATCGCATGGTCCAGGATACCACCATTTTGACTTTCTCCCTCATCCTTCCTGTTTCATTAGCTATGGAACCTACTGAACCTTCCTTTCCATTCTCTCAGCCACCGCTCAGTCCATCTGTCCTCACCTCATGGCCAAATATCCAGGCGCCCAAGTCTTTTCTAGTTCTGCACTCAATACCTCTGCACACAAACCCAAGATGGCTCCCAACTCCCTACATTTAATGGGACCTTCAAAGCTCCCCAGCAGCAGCTTCTCGTTTTCCTTGCTGACAACATCTCCTCACAGTCCATCCATCTGGTCCTCTGACTGCCTCCTCATCTCACGTGTTTAAAATGCAGACTGTGGGCAATCTGATTTCTTGTTATTAACAGTCTCCCCTCCCCTTAGAAGCTGTTCGCTCGCTTGACACATAGTTACTGAATGTCAACTGTGTTCACACGGTGTGCTAGAAGCTGGGACAGACAGTGAACCAGACAGGCACAGTTATGCCCCCAAGAAGCCTGGGGCCCACTCCTCCCTCCTGCTGGTCTCAGTCCTGCTGACCCCATTGCCCCACACCAAACCTCCCTGCCGTCTCTCCCCCGACCTTACAGTAAACAACCTTTCTCTGAATTCCCTCAGCACTTACTGTTCTTATCTCATATGTGATCATTGGTTCACTCAGTTGACACCCCCACCCCCTTTTTTTAAAGTATTCACAAATGCCAGAGACGTTGCTATTTTTCATGGAGAATATAACATTGTAAGATACTCCGTTTCAGCACCACGGACAACATTTACAGAAATGACAATAGTAACAAGCTGTGGCTGCATGACAATGGGCAATGAGTGCAGGTCACTGCAGAGACACACAGCAGGCAGCAGAGCTAGGATTCAAACTGTGTCCCCTGACTCCAAACGCCGCGCGTTTAACATACACAGGGGCAGCCAGGGGCTGTGTTTCCCCAGGTGCCTAAGACTTACTGACACTTGAAAAGATTTGTTAAATAAATGAATTCAGTCCTCTTTTCATAGTATCATGTTCCAAACATCAAATAAGCCTTCTCTCTGGGAATGAAGGAGGCAGCTGGACTCCAGAGGGTTCAGTGATATCCGAGTGAAGCTGTGTTGGGCAGGCATGTCTTATCTGCTCAAAAAAGGGACATGGTAAAGGGACAGAAAATACCATATTCAGTTCTAGTTGCAGACCATCAGAACTGGTGAAATCTTGCTATGAAATGATAATAATCTAGAGTCCCTTCTCAGCTGAGGCCTGCTTGAAAAGGTGGAGTGAAGAGTGTTGAACAACCTGAGAGCTGAAAAAGCTTTTATTGGTTGCTTAGTATGTCAAATCTGACATACAAAAGTCAATAAAATAGACATATAGATAGCACCCACTTAAAACACACCCACCCTCCCCCTACACATATTCTTTTAGGTGCTGTGAGCGGGGTCAAAGAAAAACATTTTTAAATAATAAAATATCCACCAGCATTATGGAGGAGACATCTACTAGCAAAAATACTTCTAATGATATAAGTAGAGTGTAATTGAGCTCTAATGGAACAGCAAAGATGCTGTGAAGATATTGCACAGCGATACATTAATTCCAGCTGAGGGACCTTGGCTGACTTAATGGACGGGGTAGGTCTTAAGTGAGCATGAGCTAGAGCTAACTACCGATGGCAGATATTCCAGGAAAAGGCATGTCAGATCGAGAAAACAGCCAGAACAAGGGCTAGAGAAATAGGGTTCAGGAAAGAAACAGAGTGTGTTGGAAAACACACCTGCAAAGGGCAATAGAGGATCAAGAAAAGAAATGGGATTGGATTCTCCTGTGGGGGCAATGAAGGAGCCGTCTGAAGTTTGAGGACCACAAACAAAACTAGGTAAGATGGGATAACACTGATGAGGGATCAAGGTAGAGTGGCCTTTGCATTTAGGGTTTGGACCAAATCTGCAACCTGCATATTAATAAGGTCACAGCATGGATGACCAAGCTCCTCGATGGATGGCAGGGTATTCAGGATGCTCCTAGTCCTCTTCATCACTATTGTTATTAGAGTTAAAATAAGGTAACTGTTTTCCAAAGTCATTTATTAGATCCTCTCAATTTAAACTTTGTCATTATTTTCTGCATTTCTTCCTAGCACTCCCATGAAAGATGAGTTTTATTGTATTAGTTCACACATGAATTGCATTTTACACTTTCTAAAAGATTTACAACCACTAATACTTAGTGATGAATAAGTAGTCATTTGTAACCATCTTTTGTTTTTACATTACAAAATCAGAACGCAGAGATATTTTTGCATTGAACCAAAATCTTCTTATATATAGAAACCTCTTTAGGTTGCCGGAATAAAAGCTAAGTGCTCTTTCAGATAAAAAATGAAGGAGCTGACATTATGCCTGGATGTCATGTCCACCAACTATTTGGTCAGAACATGTATTTTATTTTAATTTGCAAAAATGTCAAGAAGTGGTCCCACTGCTCTGTAAGGTCTCACTTATTTTAGAGATAGGTGAGACCTTAGAGAGCAGTGAGACCACTTCTTATCATTTTTGCAGATTAAAATAATCTAGCATATATATAAAGACACTTAAGATTTGGAATGTAATATTTTTGAATTTAGTCTTATATTCACTATACTGAAAGATACGTACAAAACACAATAGCATCAGGGCCCCATCTTTCAAGAGAGAAATTTTCGAGGTGTAGCTTCACAACAAGAACTTGAATTAAACCTTGTACAATAAAGTGAGGCCGCTGAGTCAGTAAAATCTGAGTTTGTGTCTCTAATCTGCCACATACTAGCTTTGCAACTTGGAGCGAGATACACAACCCCTCTGAGTCGCAGATTCTTCATCTCTAAAATGGAGGTAATAATCAGACTGTGTAAAGATTTATTAAATTAATTGAAATAAAATATAGAGTCTTAGCACACTGTTTTCATATTTAATAATCACCTGCTGCACTAATAATTACCTGCCAAAGCTGCTTGAAGGAGTTAGGCATGGTCCTGGTCCTTAGGAAAACAGCTTGGGGAGGGAGTGAGGCACATTAACGTTGTCACAGTGAGAACTCCGCAGGTGGAGGACGCGATTCATAAGGCGTACCCGCGTTTTCCTTTCAGTGTTTGTAACGTTGACCTCCTGGCAGCGGTCTAATACTCCACTTCCTGACGGCTTTATATTGCGCGTTGACGTCTCCTTTGCAAGAGCACACAAGCGCGTTTGAGGGGCAGGGGGCCAAGGCAGCCCTCCCTGCAGCTTCCCGGGCAGTGCCGCTCTGGTTGCGGAGGCGGCGCGCCGTGGGGCCCGGAGGGGCTCGGGTACGGCCCCCGGCTGCGTCCCCCGGCCGCCGCAGGGCCCGAGGGCTGCTCTGTGAGAAGAGATAGGTCTTTCCCCCGCGTGTAAAAACGTGCTCTCTGCTTCTGTGGTTCTAATGTCTACAATGTATACCATTGTTAGGAGACCATTCCGTGTGAGGCTGCGGGGACCCGTTACGTTACAGTGTGTGTTATTTTGTTTAGAACATTCTAGGGAGCTCTCTGGTGGTGTAGTGGCTACGGCTCTGGCGCTGTCAACGCTGCGGCCCGGGTTCGATTCCCAGTCAGGGAACTACCCACATAGAAAACATTCTAATTCCAAAAACGCTAAGATGTTTAACATAAATATCCGTCTAAGAGTTGAAGAAGTATAATACGTTCTGGAGGGGCCGTTGGGAGGCACCACACTGATGCACGAAGTAACTGAAGCTCCTTCATTCACACACGTCTTTCTTCAACAACCGTTCACTGAGTGTTTGGTGTGTAACCTTCAGGGCTACGGTACGTTTCATACAAACAGGAGCTCTGAATTTATACTGCAGAAATGTGCAATTACTGTGTGGGAGGACAGGTGGGAAGGAGAGGAAAGAATTCTGAGCAAAGAGGAGAAATGAGGAAGAGTTTCAGGATTTTATATTTTACTCAAACTATAATAATGGTGTTGATTACCCCTAACTTATAGGCTACAGTGAGATGGAGATGAACGAGGCATATAAATGTGCCCAGAACATTCATGGCACATAATAATTACTCAGTAAATGTTTCCTTTCTTCCTGTGCCCATTCGACAGTCAGGTTCTGTCAGAAAAGTTCTGTTGTCTCCACCAGAAGCCACAGGCCAGTCCTGCCGAGAGTTCATTTGGATCTGGCTTCTGGAATATTACTTGAATAACTAGCCTAAAAGTAGCTAAAATTTCTTAATTTCATGAGTATCTGATATAACTGTCACCTCTCACCATGCCTAACCTGTGCCTGAGCAAGGCTGTCATGAGGCTCATTTTTGCAGTCTGATGTTATGTGAAGAACTGTTTCATTCTCTGGCTGATCAAATCTTTATGAACTGAGAATTCTTACTAAATAACGTGTGCACATACATCTGTGACTTTCGACATGTGTGTGTGTGTGTGTGTGTGTGTGAATGTATAAGTAGAGTATTTGCATAAGAGAAAGCCAGAAAGAAGGGAAAAACATAAAAGATTAACTGCTGCTAACCTTCAGAATTTCTGTATGGTTTAAGAAAGAGCAAAATAGAATATATAGTATTTGGACACCATTATTATTTAAAATTATTTTAATTTATGTCTATATCCGTAAAACACATTTTTGCTAAAATGCATCTTGCATAAACTAGCGGGCATGAAAGTTCTTGCTCTGATGTCCAGTTTTGGGTCTAGCAGAAGCACCGGCCCTGTGGGGTCAACTCCTGGCCATTACAGTGGATTCATTGGGATATTTGCCCCAGGCAGCCAGAAGGAGATGAAACTCAGGAATGAGCTCATGCTGTGATCAGAGGTGAAGCTAAAGTTAGTGTCAGGGAATAAGTTCTAGGTGCCTGGTGTGTGTACACAAGACCATAAAGAACGGACAAAGACAAGAAGCCAAGAGGCAAGAACGTTAGAGGCAGCTTGGAAAGTAGACATCAAGTTATGGCTTTATTACTCCAGACAGGATCAGGCACCCAGAAAGACACAGTTTTAATTAACTATAGTTCCTGAATATTTTCTCTGGGATTTTGGAAATGGCACAAGTACTTTGCTTGAATAAAATGGTCTTAATTTATTTTGAATCAAAGAATAATTGAATCATAGATCTCCAGGGTTTGAAGAAGGGACATCTTAATTCAATTAATGTTACAGAACTATTGCTGATGCTCAGTCCACTCTTGAGCATCCAAAATATTGAATAATTCATACAAGAGAAAACTCACTCCCTCTTAAACTACCTTTCTAAGGCTCTGAGGGAATCTGAGGCTATTCTATTTTATATTGTGTCTGATTCCATTGACTTCTTGTTTCCATCTATTTATTCTGGATTCCTCTCTAAGTCATGAAACAAGTCTTATTATCTTGTATGGATGGTGGGGAAAAGAGTTTTCTTCCTACCTTCTAAATTTCCTGGCTGGTTAATAATAAATTAACATGAGACAGATTAACAGGAGAAAATGACCAAATCTGTTATGGGTGTACACTCAGGATATGATACTGAGAACACTTTGGGTGTTGGAGGCTCAGGTGCCATCTTGAACTAAGGAGAAGGGCGTGTATGTGTATGGCCGTGGGGTGGAACTGCGAAGAAGAGAAAGGCAATTCTTTTGGAAATGGAAAAGCAAATGCTTCGTAAATCCCTGTGTGCTGGACCATCTGTAACAATGGGACCCAGAGAGGACATGGATCAAATGGGCCAGGTTCCTCCCTATCCATCACACCTAATTCCTATTAAACTACAATTGTCTATGATGATGACTCCCTCCCTCCCTAGAACAGGTTCTCTATCTAAATCCTTTTAGGCAGACAGGGGAAGATCAAAGGTCTTTCCTGAGGTTTTTGTTTCTTAAAAATAAGCAGCTTAAAATAATCAGTATCTCCCCAAAAACATATTTTGGGGTGGCAAAGTCAGCTTTGCCTCATATCAAAACTACATAATACATAATTTGTCAGATAATATCATCAAGTTCACTTTATCAACATATTTCAAATAGAGCTTTGCAGAGGAGTTAGGAGAAATTTAGTAGAAACTCAAAGTTCATTCACCCATCGCTGTGTATGCTGTAGGCCTATGACCACTTAAGGATACTGACTAATGATAACACTAGTCTAATTATTTCTGCATAATGCTGTATATACACAGAACAAATTCACATGGGAGATGGAAACTTCATCTTTGATGGAAACATCATGAAAGATCCTGAATCAAAATGAACCATCATTTCTGAGTCATGTAATTCGGAGAATTTCCAAGTTGAGCTGACTTCTTTGAATGATAGATTCAATAAGGGCACATTTACAAGTGCCATATCCTAAATTTGGAAGGACTAATTGCAAATGAATTGACTGGGAATGTCCATTTAGAATGCCTTCATCTGCTAATCTCTGTGACTGGCTAAGTGCCTTTCCTAAATAATACCCTATGCAGAGGTATGTATTCAAACAGCTTGTCAAACTGACTCAGAGGGAAACTCGATGCTGCCCAGTCCATCTCCCTACACAGACACGTTTTGACACCGTGTATTTGATTGCTAATAATGACATTAGAAGATGTTGGAGAGAGATCTAATTCGGCATGCAGAAGTGACTTTGCTGTCATCTCCTATTTTCTGCACAATTGACAGCAGATTCTTGGGGCTGAATTTTTATTTCAGGTCAAATTTCCAAGGCATGAGGCTGTCTGTTAGAAACAGATAAGACCAAAACCAATACGAAAGCACTTGTTGGAAGTGTCAGTGGAGCTGAGAGTTTGAAAGGAATGCTTCAGTTTTCTGTTTAGGACATGACACAACAACATATGTTTTAGCAGCAAGAAAAACCAACCAGCAGTTCCCTGTCATCTTTCCGTGGTTCCTACTGAGAAGATTTCAGAAGAGAAGTCTGATTTGGGGGGGAGATGAGATGATTTTTTGTCACTTCATTTTCCCCTTAGCCATTATTTCCCAGACTATTTCAGACAAATCCAACTCACCAGTATTTTATTTTCAGCACAAAGACCAGTAAACCATATATTAAGACTTTTACAATCAAATAACAAATCGTGCTGCATAACTGTATCTAAAAAAGAGATGGAAATCAATAATAAAAAATTTAAAAAGCATTTATAAAATTCTTCAAATACGTTGACTTATTGAATTAAACGGTAAAATGCTGTGTGTTTTAAAAGTGACTTTGTACACGCTCTGGGTTAGACTCTAGATGGTTCTCCCTGCCCTGACTGGCAAGTGTCCTCTTGCTTCCTTTAACTTGGACCTGACCCAGTTAGGCTGTAGTTAATGTCACCATTTTGTCTTAAGAGTTATTGATGTCTGGGTCATCCTTTCTCACTTCAAGTTTAAATTCAAACTACTTGCACCAAAGTCTCAGGAGTTTGTTTTATAAATGGTACAGAAGCCTTAACATTAAAGTTGAAATTTGAACATGTTCACAATTCTAAATTGACAAAATCTCTCTTTCCTGAACTGGATTCCTCTTACCCAAGGGCTTCCTGTCTTTCTTACACACACACCTGAACTAGAATACAAGTGTGGGTTTTTCTTTTCCTTTTTGAGTGTGCCTGTTTTATTTTTATTAGTATTACTCTTTAAACATTTCCCATGGCATGGAATTAAAAATTGTCATTTTATTTTTCTCCTCAAGAAAGAGTGATTTAAAACCCACCTATGCACACAAAGAAAATGATTTGATGTAGTACCTTCAACCATTCATCATCGTAGGGAGTTCGTGCCCTGAGAAAGAAGCCTTGGGGAACCCTAAATTCCAAACCTGAGACCACCTCACAGGAGACTCGATTTGCAGTTTGTAACAGAAGTGAGACCCGGGCTCGTCCGTCTCAGGAGACTCGTGTCTCACCTTGTTCCCACTCTCCAGCAGATTTGCCACAGGGACAAACACGTTCCCACTTTTCACATTCTTCTACGTGGCTGGGTGTCTCGGTAACACTGTAAGTACACAATAGATTTGATGACATTATTGCCACAAGGTTTTTCTGTGAAAAGATCTTTTTCAAGAGTCTGTGAAATTATCATCGCTTTTGTCTTTATTTATTCAACTTGCATAAGGTGAAACTACAAGCTACGGGCCTTTCTCCTGTACACAGGCAGCAGGTAGCCTACAACCCAACGTCACCTTTTAAACATGATCTCTTTTGGAAGGTGTGTAACAATTCTAAGAATTCTGCCATTGTTCTAACTTTTCCAGAAACTTCTCTATTTAAATTTCCTTTGGAGTCAGTGTGCAATTTCTAAGAAAATGTTTCATTGTTGTTTAAATTATCAACTCATAATTGATCGTCTTTTAGCATTGCTTGACAATGACACTACTACTCTTTTCTATTAATGATCAGACTGCAAAAATTGACTAGAAGTGACCCTTTCTAAACAATAACCTGCCATCAAGGAAGAGTTATGCTGTTGTGGACAGTGAAAGAATAACTCTGTCTCCAGGCACAGTTCTGAAAAAAAAAGATTCAAAATCATTTTAATCTGTGGGTTCATCAACAGAATAAGCGAATTACCTCTCACAGTCCTTTGTGGGTCTGAAATGGTGTAAGTTGTTTAGATAAGCTTGGACTATTCATTCAATAATATGACTACATTTCATTCACAATAGAACTTTATTTTCTAGGTTGATCATTTTTGTTTTTGACCTTCCAGAAAGTGCTCTTAGCAGTTAGGGCATTCAGCAGAGGTTACCTACTTTCTCACTTCCACCGGAAATGTTGTCCATAAACCAGTTATTCCCTATGTTGGTCCAGATGAACACACACACACACACACACACACCCCAAAAACATTCCTTTTGCCAAGCAATTCTTTAATGCCTTTAAAGCCAATTTCTGCATATTCATGTAGCTCACGTCTCGTGTCTGCCATTAACACCGTTCTTTCCTTGTCGCCCCGTCCCCTCACTGTGCTGTGGGAGGCCACCTCTTAATGTATAGGCGGGGGGGTGCTTGCCATTGGGACTCGTGTTGTTTCAGGAGCTTTGTGTAAGCATTTGCATGATGATTCCCTATCTTTCTAGTCCTTCCATGGGCCCTTTTATAAAACGGTAACTTGAAAACAGGTGACATACTCTGTTTTTTTGTTTGTTTGTTTGTTTTATGTTTTTGTTTTTTGAGAAGAACAAGATTGAACAGGCTCTATTATGTGAGGCAAAGCCTTTTCCAAACAGTTAATAGGCTGTTCCAGTTACTGCAAAAAAGGATAACATGACTTCCCTTCATGTTTTCCTTCCAGGCCCTGTAGGGAAGGAGGGCCAGATTCATTATTCATTATGTTATGACTGTTCCCTGCAAGCTACAAAGAGGAGCAAACAGAGTCTAGATGATCCGAAGGCATCGCCAAGTCATCCTCTGACTAAAACTGTTTGAAAATCTCTCTTAAACACCATTGAGCAAAGGAATTAAACAAGGAGGAATTTCTAAGTCTGAGATTCAACACTGCTAGGCACAAAGGGGTAAGCCAAGTGAGAAGAGGACTGCAGCATGTAAGAGAGGTCACATATAGCCCCAGGTGAGTCACTTCTCTACCACACACTGCTGGTTGCTACTGAGAAATTCCTTTGCATTGAGTAGAGTATATGATACCTTTACCCCAATATTAAATCTATGAGAAAGTCTGATTTATTATAGTTCAAGAATCTCTATTGTCCATGGAGACACTGTGAAAGCATATACCTTAAACAACTGATACCATTTGTGATTTTTAACCAGCTAGTTTCTTTTAAAAGTTAATATTTATCTTGCCATAATATTTACCTTCACACAGTAAGTGCTGCTATTTTCCCATGACTGCAATGAAGAATGGTGGTAAGATAAACTCACTTCCATAAGATAAATGTCAGATGCTTAATGAAAATCACTGCATGAGCATTTTGGGTTTACTTTGAATTTGCTGAGGTTCTGGACTTCCAGTAAAATTTAGCTCACAAAATTTTCCAAGTCTGAATCTCTGTGTTCAAAACTAGGGATTACAGGAAATGAATTCTGAGAGGGCATGGGCCTTAGTGAAAAGATGGCTGGTCTGGCAATGCAGAGATATGAATTCTCTTCGCCATTCAGAGACTGATTGGTTGAGTTTTTTCTTGGTCTTGGTTTCATCTGTAAAGCAAGTGAACTTACTGTATTTTTCCTTGTATAAGACACCCCCATGTATAAGATAACCCCTACTTTTTAGACCCAATGTTAAGAAACCCTCTCAACAGGTTACTCCTGTGTATAAAACGATACCCAATTTTTGATTTAACAATTTTAGATAAAAGTATCATCTTATACATGGAAAAACATGATAAATAAGTAGGTGATCCATAAGATTCAGTCCTATTCTAAGATTCTGGGATTCTATGCTAATACATGACTGGGCTGAAGTCCATTATTCATCACAAATTTCATACTCCAGTATTTCAGGTCTAAGATAGTGGATATGACTTTGAAGATTAGAGAGATCTGAGGTGTTCATCTATAGCCAAGAAATCACAACATACGGGAGAGAAAAGAATAGACACATATAAAGCTAAATAAGAGTCTGCTCTTAGTTACACTTAGGTATTTTCTCAGAGAAATTGAAAAGAGATGGCGTGCTTGGTTGGTGCTGGGTAATTTAATTTATGATTACAAATAAGTGTAGACTCCTGGTTAACCAGCATCCATGTGGACTGGTAGATGCTGGATAAATATAAGTAGACTCTGCTAATGGGAACTCAAGCAACCGGAACTCGTAAGCCACTGTCAAAATCTCGATTTGCTGTTTTCTTGAGATTTTGCTGATTGCTTGAAGTCTGGTTAACAGAGAATCTACTGTATTTAGAGCTATTTTCCGTAAAGAGCTCTGATGGACCACTTGTGGCTCCCTTTGAAGAGGCAGTGTGGAGTCCTGGAGTGAAGCGAAGACCTTCTCACCAAAATTTAACAAGAACTACTTCTCTTTTATCTGTTTAATGTATTGGACTTGTGAAATCGATTTGGAGTTAAGAGTCTACTTCTCTAAAAGATTTGAGAGACTTTGGTTTCATCAGTCTAATTTCCCATGGTATCAAACACACCTAGATTAACATCTCACCTTCTACTTTCTTCCCTTTATCCCAAAAATCCCAAAAAGCATGATTCTTGTAGAACTACTATGAGCTGAACTATGTTTTTCCAAAATTCGTATGTTGAGGTCCTAACCCTCACTGTAAGTGACTAGAAAGCCAGTTTTTAGGAGGTAATTAAGATTAAATGAGATAATAAGTATATGGCCTGATCTAATAGGATCTTTATAACAAGGTCTTTATAACAAGAGGTACCAGAAAGCTTGCTCTCTCCTTCTCTCTGCATGAGCACACATATATAAAAGCTACGTGAAGACATAGCAGAAGGTGGCTGTCTGCAAGCTATGAATAGAATCAGTGAATCTTGGACTTGTAGTCTCTAGAAGTGGGGGAAATAAGTTTCCGTTGTTTAACCCATTGTGGTCCTCAGCGCTTTGGCCCCAGGGACCATTTTATGGAAGACAATTTTTCCATGGACCAGGGTGTGAGGCGAGATTGTCTTGGGATGATCCAAGGGCATTACATTTATTGTGCACTTTATTTCTATTATTATTACAGTAATGCGAGCAATAGGGAGCGGCTGTAAATATATACGAAGCTTCATTCACTCCTCCACTTCTCATCTCCTGTTGTGCCTTGTTCCTAACAAGCCATGGACAGGTACCAGAGGTTGAAGACCCCTGGTTTAAGCCACTAGTCTATGATATTTTGTTACAGAAGCCTAAGCAGACTAAGATAAGTATACTAACCCAGGCCATGCAAGGGAGAGAGGTTTCTCTTTAAACCTCTTTCTAGGCATACGTTTTTCTCTAGAATGGCTAGTTCAATGACAACTGAAATGAAAACAAAACGCAGTGCATAATTAACTTTTAGCAATCACTGCTGTATGTAGTATTCATATACTGCTGTTCTCAAGACTGAGCTATATGGAAATGACTCTAAGAGTATAAACTCTGTAGATGTGAACAACCATACAAAAACTATGATGTGCATATTAGCTCACCTATGAACTTAAACTCTGCAGAGCAGTATTGCATACTAACCAGCACATTGAAAAAATGCAAAAAAAAAAAAATCAGAAATAACAAAATTGCAAAGAGGTAGGTGACAAAATGTTACTATCATTTTATAGAGAAGCAAAAATGTGTAGCTGAAAGGTCAGATACCTTGTTCAAAGTGACACAGAATAGTAGATGGAGCTTCGGAATTATTAACTTCTGTTTTCTAATCTAGTGGACCTGAGGTTATAGAACGCAACTGGAAGGTCAAAGATAGCAGTTTTGTGTCATGAGACAGTTATGTGACATGAGTTGTTTCTGTTCTTTGGTCCCCTCACCTGGGAGCCACTTGATGACTAGTCTCAGCAACATCCTCCATCCTAGGAGACCTGAACCTGAAACCAAAGACTGTATTAAAAGTCAGTAGCTCTCTCTTGACTGACTGAATCTCAGATCTGCTTTCCAGGCCACAATAGTTGTATCTAATCAGACTCTCTTTTTGCTCAATCTGTGTTTCCTTTGCTGTGAGATGACCTGGTCAACTCTTGAAAAGAGTACGGGGCTCCTGATGGGGAATACCTGGGTTACCTGTTCTTAGACTACATGTTAGAAGCAGTCTGCTGGGCCCCTGAAGGCATGCGTGGTTCCCCATGTGCTGCCGTGAGTCCCTAGCTTCTGAAATATTGTATTAGTATCTAGATCTCCATTGGAAGAAGAGACTTGATAAAAGGATGCTTCTTGAAATGGCTTTGGAATAATTAATCGATGGTCATTTCCTTGTGCTTCCTCAGTTTTGGCACTGTTGATCATGCCTTCCCTCGAATTCCTTCTTTTTTTTTGCTCAAGGATGGTGCACTTCTACAACACCTATTCCCTCCCTTCATTCGCTTCTCTTAGGTACTCACCAGGCTTTCAGAAAGTTACAAAATGATGTTGAGAGCATCAGGACTCACATCTCAAAATCAGCACTCATATTTTGAAATTAGAATGTCACGCCATGTCGCCATCTAGTAAATCAGGCATAAATATACACAACAAAATGACAGGGCGCACAGCAAAGTTCTGGTTTTAACTTTCAGTTTCTTCTCACTGGAAATCTGATAAGAGACTTTACCCTTTGTGACTTAAGGAAGCAAGTGACATTTGTTCTGGTTCAGTTTGTGATTATTCTTCTAAATTTTGATAATCTTTTCTGTGTATGCCTTTATGTATTTTGCTGGAATTTGTTACCTCTTTGTCTTAGCGTCCTCATTCCTATTTCCATATTACTCTCCAATTCTGTATTAGGTGATTGTTAAAAGTTAATTGGAGAGTAGAACCTATTTCTGATGTTTTCAAACATCAATTTCATAACACCCACTGGGTATCTTACAATTCAATTTAATTCTGAGATTAACTACCTGAAGTTATCATAGACTCCGCAGGGTAAGGGGCTCATTATCACAAGACTGCCCCCATTTCAGATGCCATCAGTAAGCCGTAGGTGTCCCCAAGGCACTTACACTTCCATGAAGTTGACTACAAGTTTGGAGGTTCCCACAAACCTCTCAGGTATGATAATTCACTAGAATGATTCACAGAACTCAAGAAAGTACTATACTTACAATTACAGTTTTATCAGGAAGAAAACAACTCAGAAACAGTCAAATGAAAGAGATGGGTAGTGCAAGATATGGGAGGTGGGACACAGAGCCTCCATGCCCTCTCAGGGCATTCCACTCTCCCAGCATATGTTCACCAACCCACAAACTCTGCAAACCTCACGTTCAAGAATATCTATTGAAGCTTCTTTAGTAGGCGTGATTTACTAAATCATTGGTCATTGTGATGGACCTCAACCTCTCCTCTTCTTCCCCTCCCCAGAAGCCATTAGAGGCTCTCACCTGAAGTAACCTCATTAGCATAACAAAGGCGGTTCTGCCATTTAGGAAATTCCAGGGGTTTTTGAAGCTCTTGTGTCAGGAATTGGTACAGAGACCAAATATCTTTTTATTATACCACACTATCAATTGTTTTTCTCCCCTCATAATCTTAGGCAACTGACAGACCTTTCTTGTGGTCCACTGAGTTATATAGTGAGTTAAACAGAATTCTAAGACGGCGTTCACTATTCCTGCTTCCTTGTGTACAATCCTTGTGTAAGCACCTCACCTTGACTGTGTGCAGGACCTAAGATTATGATGGGATTTCACTTCTAGAATTTTGTAGACATAGTTAGGATCTCTCATCAGTTAACTTTCAGTTAATCAAAGGGAGATTACTCTGAAGGGGCCTGACAGAATCAGGTATGTTCTTAAAAGATGGTCTAGAAGATAGACACCCTCCTCTTGGCCTTGAAGAGGCAAGCTTACGTGAGTTCTGTAGCTGAAAGGAAATAAAATCTGCCAACAACCACATGAGCTTGAAGAAGGACTCCAGGAGCCCCAGCTAACAGTATATCAGGGCTAATACTTGAGCCCTATGACAAAACCTCCCATTTATTAATCTCTTTTACTTAGTATCTTGACTTCCAATCATTTCTCAACCCATCAAGATCTCTAATCCACTGATCCTATGGTCTTTTAAGGATGATTTGTTATGAAACATTTTGCAAACCAAGTATGAGATAATGGTGATTCCGCCTAGGGTGGAAGAAGTGAAAGTGAAGAGGAGTGGTCACATTTAAGATCTACACAGATACAAGGTCTAACGGTGAACTTACCACCGTGCACTTCCATTGGCAGCACGGTACGAACAACTCGGTAAGGTGTCATAACCTAGGTGTATCTGTGTCTCACAGCTGTGTTCATGCCAACGTGTGGTGGTGCCTTGCTGAGTGGTGTTCATTGTTGTTGCATGTTTTTGTGTGCCATCGAGAGAATGTCAGAGCTTGAATTAGAACAAGAAACAAACATTAAATTTCTTGTTAAGCTTGGCAAGAGTGGAAGTGAAATCAGGTACATATTAGTCCAAGTTTATGAGAATAATGTCATGAAGAAAAAGGCAAGGTACAAATGGATTAAACTTTTTGCTGAGGGGAGAGAAAGCGTCACTAATGAAAAAGGGTCAGGGTGACTAGTAATGAGTAGAACTGCTGAAAACATTGCAAACATTCATTGAATTGTGTGACAAAATCATTGGCTGACTATGAGAAGCATAGCAGACCAAGTAAACATCAATAGAAAAACAGGAAAATCTTCACTGAAAGTCTTGGCATGAGAATGGCATGTACAAAAATGGTCTCGAAGGAGCTCACCAATGAACAAAAGCAAAGGAGAATCCAAGTTTGCCGAGACCTTTTGGAGAAGCAAGACGATGTTATCACTGGTGATGGAACATGGTATACCTACATCCTGAAACGAAGTGTCTCAGTGCACAATGGAAGTCAACCAATTCTTCAGGAGCAAAAAATTCCATCAGTCCAAATCAAGAGTCAAAATAATGTTGCTAACCTTTTTTGATATCAGAGGGATTGTTCATTATGAATTTGTACCAACTGGACAAATAGTCAACCAAGTTTACTATTTGGAAGTGCTGAAAAGACTAAATGAAAAAGTTAGATGAAAATGACCTGAATTTTTCACCAATAACCTATGGCTCTTTATCATGACAATGCACCAGCTCACATGGCACTGTGTGTGAGGGAGTTTGTAGCCAGTACATAAATAACTGTCTTGGAAAACCCTCCCTACTCACCTAATCTGGTCCTCAATGACCTTTTTCTTTACACAAAGATAAAGGAAATATTGAAAGGAAGATATTTTGATGACTTTTAAGACATCAAAGGTAATGTGCTGACAACTCTGATGGCCATTCCAGAAAGAGAGTTCTGAAATTCCTTTGAAGCATGGACTAGGTGCTGGTGTTAGTGCATAATTTTTCAAGAGGAGTATTTCAAAGGTGACAATAGTGATATTTAGGATGAGTTAGCAAATTTAATTGTCAGAACTCGTAGATGAGTCAAAGCATTTCCTAACATTGAGTATGAAGGAAAAAGTGGAGTCATAGTTTCTGTGCTAAGAGATTAAAAGGATGGAGTTGCCACCAACTGGATTAGGAGAAGCTATGCTCAGAGCAGTTTAGGAGGCAATGGATTGATCACAGTACAGTTTTGGATATGAGATGCCTAATAACATCCAAGTTGAGGTGGGAGTTATCTAACAGTCAGGAGAAGTTAGGGACAAACACATATTTTTGAAAAGTGATGGCAAATAAAATTTGTTTAAAGGTAGGAGACTCAATGAAATAAAAAGAGGAGTGAATATACAAAAAGAATAGAAGAGGTCCAATGGCTGAACCCCAGGATAGTCCAACAGATCAAGAGAAGAGGAGGAAATGCAAAGGAGAACAGAAAACAGTGACTAGTGAGGTAGGAGGAAAACCAAGGAGACCGTGACTTTCTGCAAGCCAAGTGAAGAGAATGTATTGAGGGAAGAGTGATCATGTCTTTTTCTCTTTTAATGTTGTTTAATCAGTTAAGTAAATGAGAACCAGAATTAACCACTTGACGTAAGAAGGTGGATGTCATTGGTAATGACTACAAAAGAAATTTTGGTGAAGTGGTGGAAGTAAAAGCTGGTTAGAGAGACATTTTTTTTTAACTCAGATTAAGTCTGATTTATTGCCACAAAAATTATATAAATGCTTTTTATTTTCTACATGTTTTTATTTTTCAATTATAGTTGATAATATAATATTATATTAGTTTCAGGTGTACGTTGTAGTAATTAGATGTTTATATAACTTACGAAGTGATCACCCCTATAAGTCTAGTACCCATTTGAACCATGCATGGTTATTACAACGTTATTGACTATATTCCCTATGCTTTACTTCACATCCCTGTGACTATTCTGTAACTACCAATTTATATTTCTTAATACCTTCCCACCTTTCACTCATTCTCCCCACACCCCTCTAATCTGGCAACCATCAAAATGTTCTCTGTATCTTTGAGTTTATTTCTGTTTTGTCTGTTTGTTTGTTATTTAGATTCCACATATAAATGAAATCATTTGGTATCTGTCCGACTTAATTCATGCAACATAATACCTTCTAGGTCATCCATGTTTTTGCAGATAGCAAGATTTCATTCCTTTTTATAGCTAAGTAATGTTTTATTGTACATATGTACCTCTTTTACTTTATCCGTTCATTTATTGATAGACACTTAGGTTGCTTCCATATCTTGGCTATTGTAAATAATTCTTTAATGAACATATGGATGCATATGTTTTTTGAACTAATGTTTGGGTTTTGTTTGTTTATTTGTTTTGTTTGTTCCTTTGCTTTGGCTAAATACCCAAAAGTGAAATTATTGGGCCTTTCTTTGCCTCTTGTTATAGCCTTTATTTTCAAGTCTATTTTGTCTGGTATAAGTATTGCTACCCCAGCTTTTTTTTTAATTTCCATTTTTATGAAACATCTTTTTCAATCCCATTACTTTTAATCTGTGCATGTCTTTCAATCTGAAGTCTCTTCTAGGCAGCATATGTAAGGGTCTTGTTTTCTTATCCATTCAGCCACACTATGTCTTTTGAGTATAGCATTTAATCCATTTATGATTAAGTAATTATTGATATATATGTAGTTATTTGTCATTTTATTAGTCATAATTTTAATTTTTTTTCTTCTTCATAAAAAAACCCCTTTAACATTTCTTCTAATACTGGTTTTGGTGGTGATGAACTTCTTTAAGCTTTTTCTGGAAAATTCTTTGTTTGTCCTTTAATTCTAAGGGATAGCTTTACTGGGTGAGTAATCTTGGTTGTAGATCCTTGTTTTCATCATTTTGAATATTTTATGCCAAATCCTTCTGGCCTGCAAAGTTTTTGTTGAGAAATCAGCTGACAGTCTTATAGGACATTCCCTGTAGATAACTAACTGCTTGTTTGTTGCTGCTTTTAATATTCTTTTTCTTTAAACTTTGGCATTTTATTATGATGTGTCTGGGTGTTGGCCTCTTTGGATTCATCTTGTTTGAGATTCTTTGTGCTTCCTGGGCTTGTATATTTATTTCCCTCACCAGGTTAGGGAAGTGTTCCATATTATTTCTTCAGATATAATTTCAATTCCTTGCTCACTCTGTTTTCCTTCTGGTAACCTGATGATACGAATGTTGATATGCTTCATGTTGACAAAGAGGTCCCTTAAACTATCCTCATTTTTTGGATTTTTTTTCTTTTTGCTATTATGATTGGGTGTTTTGTGCTACCTTAACTTCTAATTGACTGGTTTGATCCTCTGCTTCATCTAATCTACTGATGATTCCCTCTAATTTATTCTTAATTTCAGTTATTGTACTCTTCATTTCTGACTGGTTCTCTCTCTATTTTTTTTAAATCTCCATTCTTATGTTTCCTATCTTTTTGTTGAAGTTCTCCCTGAGATTATTGAGCATCCTTATAACCAGTGTTTTGGACTCTGCATTTCATAGATTGCTTGTCTCCATTTGTTTAGCTCTTTTTCTGGAACTTTGTTCTGTTCTCTCATTTGGGACATGTTTCTTTGTCTCCTCATTTTAGCTGTCTCCCTGTGTTTGTTTCTATGCAATAGGCAGAGCTGCTATGTCTCCCAGTTTTAATAAAATGTTCTTATGTAGTAAGAGCCCTGTGGGGCTCAGTGGCACTATCTCCCGGGTCACCTGAGCTAGATACTCCAGGTACGTCCTTTGTGTGGGTTGTATGTGTCCTCCTGCTGTGGTTGAGCCTTGATTGCTGTTGGAACATCAATGGGAGAAATTGACCTTTAGGCTGATTGGCTGTGAGGACTGGCTGTGACCACAGAAGGAGCTGTTTTGCAGAGACTGACCCTGTAGGGCAAGGTTTGTGTTAGTGTTGCCTTCCAGCTTCAGACCAGTCTGTCCCCTCATGCATTCCCCATGACATCCTAAGGCAGGAGCTGAACGTGGAGGCCATGGGGCACAGAATATCTAGGAGACAGAACTGACTCTCTCTCGGGGGTACTGTTTCTCCTTCACTCTCACACCTCACATAACCCTGTATAGCCCTGGAGGATGGCTGATTAGTCAATGATGGGTAAGATTCCTCAAGGAAGGAACAATCTAAGATAGGCTCACTTGCATAGGGGCCATCAGGAGAGAGGTTGGGCTGAACAAAGATGAGGCATAGACAGACCTTCACCTCTCCTGAGGTTAATCTCTTGCCCCCGACTGTCTTGCTCCCCACATATAGGTCAGCTTGAGATCTGATGGACTGATCTCAGCAATTCCCTCCCTTAATGAATGTTTTTATAATAACAATGACTCCATTCACTGGGATTAAGTACTGGTGTGTGAAGGCACGATACATGTTGGAACATAATGGGGACTTTTGGGAATAGCCATAAGGCATGATACTCACAGACTTTGGAAAGAGGAAGTTTTTACTTTCCCATACAAGTTTCACTTCCTCATTCTATCCATCAATAAAAGCCATGTGTTGGCCTGATTTGGGGCACCCAGTCTATGAGGCTGGGGTCCTTTGGTCTGCTTATAATCTATTTTTGGCTACTGTCTGTCTTAACTTTGCGTTGCCCTTTTCATTTTCCCACCACTTGTGTCATGCTGGATGTGACACTTTAGCAGGGCTCTGGGGCCTGCAGAATGTGCCCTTTGATTGTGCCATTTGTGGAGGTGGTTTGGCTGTGCTCTGGTTTGGTCTGAAGCTTGCCACCATGTATGTTTGTTCTGGGGTGTCTTCAGAGGGACTTTGTTGGGGGCCAAGTCAGCTGTTACCTGTGCTCTGTCCGCAGCCAGTTGGCATGAACTACAAAGTGTTCTGCATGTTGTCACTTGAAGGTGCCTGGGAGAGGTTAAGCTGTGAACCAACACTGGTTGCTGTTAGTGCCAGGCTTGGGGCTGCTTAAGAAGAGGTATGGAGCCCACCAACACCAGATGCTTCTTGTCTGGAATTTTTAGGAAAGTTTGTAGCATTAGCTAAGATCAACCATTTGTACAGAAAAGCCATTAGAAATGATGGGGTGAGCCTGAAAGTTGGTTGAGGTGAAGGATCTCAGGGAATCATCAGGGTGGAGCAAACAGTGTTATCTAGGGTATGGGTCCCCAACTTCCCGGGTCACAGACCAGTACTGGTTTGTGGCCTTTTAAAAACCTGGCCACGTGGCAGGAGGTGAATAGCTGACAAGTGAATGAAGTTCCTTTATGTTTATAGCCACTCCCCATCACTTGCATTACTGCCTGAGCTCCATCTCCTGTCAGATCAGTGGCGGCATTAGATTCTCATAGGAGTGCAAACTCTATTGTGAATTGTGCATGGGAGGGATCTAGGTTGCATACCTCCTGTGAGAATCTATTGCCTGATGATCTGAGGTAGAGCTGAGGTAGTGATACTAGTGCTGGGGAACAGCTGCAAATAAAGATTAATGTTAGCAGAAAAGTTTGGCTGCATAGAGACCATAATAAATCAATTGCTTGCAGACTCATCGAAACCCTATCAGTGAGTGGCATGTGACAATTATGCTTCATCTTGTGCTAGGTTTTATAGTGGCAAGGGAGTTGACTAATTATTTCATTATATCTTACAACATAATAATATTAATAGAAGTAAAGTACACAATAAATGTAATGCACTTGAATCAGCCTGAAAGCATCCCTCCACCCCTGGTCAGTCTGTGGAAAAATTGTCTTCCTCAAAACTGGTCCCTGGAGCCAAAAAGGTTGGGGACAGCTGTTCTAGGGCAATGGAGACTCAGATATGGCATTCACCTGAGTGTGTATGCTAGATTAGGGCAGGGCTCAATAAAGGAACAGCACTTCCCTCTTAGAGAAAGCTGCTCCTCCAGCCCTCACTCTAAAGCCAGATAATTCAGTTCCTCCCCATATGTTCTAGCCACAATTTAAGCTATTGATCTAGTCCTGACACTTAGAGTGAGTGATTCTGTCAGGAAGTAAGTCCCTGCAATGGGCCCTTTAGGAGAAATACTGGGACTTCAACCACTTTCTACCTCACTCAGTCACAATGTCTGCTTGTTTTCACAGCCAGAAATTACAGAGTTTTCTTCCCGGCACTGAAACCCTGAGTTGGTGTGGGGCTGGGTTCCTTTGCTTCTTGGGG
Source organism: Lyroderma lyra (assembly GCA_004026885.1). Lineage (NCBI taxonomy): Eukaryota > Metazoa > Chordata > Mammalia > Chiroptera > Megadermatidae > Lyroderma > Lyroderma lyra. Next base: position 25,146 of record PVJL010007261.1, read on the forward strand.
GAACCCCTACAGCAGAGATATCCTTCCCTATTTTAACCAGTACACGTGGGTGTGGGTCTGCCTGTTCTGCATTTCCTCCCTTCTAGCCAGTCTCAAGATAGCTTCCTCTATATATCCTTAGTTATAGGACTTCTGTTCAGCTGGACTTCAGGCAATTCTCAATGATGGTTGTTCAGTACTTTAGTTGTAATTCTGAAGTGGTTGTGGAAGGAGACAAGCACAGTATTTATCGACTCTGCCACCTTGACTAGAAGCCCTTTGTAATAGTTTTAAAAAGTAATGATAAAAGAAATAATAGAAGAAAGTATATAATGTTGTTTCAAGGAATTTTGCTTATGAAGAGGGAGCTGTTAAGGAAAGTAGAATAAAGAATGTTTTCTGTTTTATAAGACATGGAAAATAATGGTATATTTGTATACTGGTAGAAATAGTCCTATAGAGTGGGAACTAAGATGATGTAGGAGATAATGAGAATTGCTGTAGCAATGTCTCTGAGTGCTGGAAATAGGTGGAAGTATTGGCTTAAACCAGGAATTTGGATGTTTATCAAGATGGGAAGGCAGATTCTCATAAATGTGATATGTAGTGGTGGGAATCTAGAAAATCTCCCTTCTGATTGCTTTGACTTTTTAGTAAAGTAGGAAGTCGGATTCATCAGTAGAGAAGGAAGGTGGAGAAGAAAACATTTGTGTTTCTAGACAGAAGAAAATGTGTGATATAATCATCTAGGAGAGTAAATGGGTGAATGAGCTAGAGATATATAATATGATTGAGGTACATGAGCACAAATTTTTAATATAATCTATGATATGATAGGACACACAGTGTAATATGCAATACAATCATATATATGCATAAATGCTTGGCTGGCATTGAGGAGCTACTAAAATTCATCAACTAATTGTGAAAACTATCAGAGAAGTTATATATTTTGCTCTAGCCATATTCATAGCACAGGGATTGTCAACAAGGAGTAGAGTTGATTTTAACCAGGATTATGATTTTGTTAGGGGAGTATATTAAAACAAGGAGTGAGAAGCAAAGGAGTCCAGGTGATTACAACTAAGTGGTATATGGGAGAGTTTACAGTGGATATGGAGGGATGTGATGAAAATAAGGATTGAAACTCATGGAAAGTTTGTAGGATCATCACCATTAGAGGTCCTGATGGGGCTGGGAAATTGATGAGGTTGGGATACTAAAAGGAAAAATCTGGCAAAATGGTCAGCAGGGTGAGGGGCATGAAAGTGAAATTACAGGGAGGTTTTATTGTTAGTAGGATAGGGTATGACCATAAGAGAGTGTTGAGATCAGGTGGAGTACAAGATCAGCGAAGGAAGAAATGCAAAGCATTGAGAGGGCATGTAGTTAGAGGAATCATTCACATAAGCACCAAAAGGAAAGACAGGATAAATACTGGAGTGAGTGTGAGCCAGGAATTTAAATACTTTAGAAATGAGACATGACCTGTGTGTATGTGTGTGTGTGTGTGTGTGTGTGTGTTGGGATGGGGGTGGGGGTTTTCACTGAATGACACCAACAATGAAACATAAGGTGACACAGTCTGCTGAGATTTAAAACCAGGAATTTTCCAAAGAGGAAGGAGGGAGGAGGGTCTGGGGGCAGCAGGGAAGAGCAGAGAGCCCACCTACCCATGTATGGACCCAGTAGGACAAGAACTGCGTGAGAACAACATTGACAAAATGCGAGACAGTCGCAGGAGGAGTCGTGTCCCTAAAAGCCAGATTAGAGCAAGATGGTGTTAGAACAAGAATGTCAAGGACATGCTCAGAAAGTGAGTTCTGGTTACTAACTGGTCTTCCTAGTGACCTTCCTTACAGCATTCAACTACAAGGACAGTGTAATCTGTGTGTTTAGAAGGCTATCATCCAAGAAACTGGGTGTTTCAGCTGGTGTTTTTTTTTTTGTATCCATAATACTAGATGCAAAAGGATATTTATCCTTGGGACACTTTCTTCTTACACGTTCTGGCTGAAATGGGCCGTGGAAATGCTGTTTGTTTAGCTAAGATTTTGACTGCGCAAATGGTCTTTAACTACTTAATTGGCTTTGATAGATCAAAAGTAGAAAAGGCAATCTGCATGCTGGGCTGTGACTCCGCAGGCTTATATATTTGGGAGGTGTTAGTAAGACAGATAACTGATTATTATCAAGGCCAGAAATAGAAACTGTGAAGGAATAATGATCTTCTAAACCTAGGAGAGTTTCCTGAGCTGTTGAAAGTGGTTTACAAACATACAAAACAAAAGGGAAGACTAGCCTTGTAAATTGTATTTGTTTATTTTTGTTCATTTTCTTTGTGTAATAAAATGCCTTTCATTTTGTTAGCCAGTATTTAAAGTTTTAGCTTTCTTTCAATCGATATGCCACAGGCAGTAAATTGTGCACAGCACTGCTAAAAACAAGACAGTTTATGAGAGAGAGAAAAAAAGCAATAATTACCAAAAACCAGAATTACAGTCAACATTAAAACAGATAATGTTGGTCCACAATTCTTTGCCTGCCTCTGTTACTACCACAATGGCAATTGGTATTTATAAGCTGCAAAACATGCCCCAAATTGTTGGCTTTAATGTGCCAAAACCTTGAGGAAAATACAATGCTAGAATAAACACTGCTACGCCCTCCTCCCCGCCATCCCCTATTACCCAGGGTTCTGACGGTCCCCATGTAATACCTCTTACCCTACTGCAACAGACCCATTTTTTAAAAATCTGTTTTCTAACTGGACCATCCCTAACTCCATTTTCTAAATTCCATGAGATGGTAATTCCCTCCAAGCTCTTCCCATATCCATTCTTTACTTTGTCATTGGGGAATATGAAAGTGAAATTGGGGTGAATTATAAGGGGAAAGTTGCCTTTGGGGCACTGGATGGTCTAAACTTGACCCACTGGTTGTTTTGCATTCTGCTCCCTCTTGCACCCTAGTTAGAAGGTGGCAGAAAACACCTCGCACAGCCAATACTTACGCGTCGAAGCTAGCTGTGGTCTGCGTTTGCTCTTGTACCAGGGTGCTTTTGCGGGGCCCACCGTGATTAGGTGGGCGATTAGAGATGAAACTCTTTTTTTACCGATTTGCTAAATGAATGTATACACTTCTGTTGCTCACCTTACTCTATCAGGTGTAAGTACATAGAGGTATAAATGGTGGTTTGGGTACTAAGGGCTTGAAAGACTTGTATCCATTTGGCCACGGAGAGAATATAGGGGGTCAATAAGAGAATTACCGAATTCTCCCACTTCCCACCTTTCTCTTTCTCTTTCCTGCATTGACAAGGGAGTTGAGGTAGCGTCCTGGAAGGACAGCCTCTTTGTTTTATGTACCCCAGAATGAAGTCTCCTTTTGTTAGCTGGGCGCCAGGTGTTACAGTGCTCGCCATCAGAGCTGCGGTGGAAACTGTGAGGTAGTAAAACATTTCTGAGCCATTTGGTCTCTATTCAACACACAATTTTTTGTATCTTCATCACGTTATCCTGATATCCTAGGGAAATTACATTCACAAATGTAGGAAGTATGGTGACACATTATAGGCTAATGGAAATTTTTTTTTTTGAGGTTGAACAGTAATGATAACCATGCATCAAAACTATTTTTGAGGTTAGCTGCAAAGGCTCCCTTCAGAACAAGACTAACATGGAATCTTTAAATGTAAAACCACGGACTTAATCTCTGGAAGGATCTAAAACCCAACCTTTCAATGGAAAACCTCAAATAAATGGTATGCTCAGAAAACAAGGGTATTCTCATCAATTTAATTGAAATCAGTCAGTTTTCACGACAATTCCAACATGGTGGTGGAACATACAATATTTACCTTCTTTCCTTAGTGACCTCAGCCTATAATAGAATCTTTACTTGATAATTAATTATGGCCAAGTTCTCAAAGTCATTATTCTGAGAATCATTTTTCACTGGGGATACTATAGATGTTAGTTTTTAATTTTTTCAAAGAGTACTCACATCTTCTATCCTATTTGATTGTCAATGAGGTTAGGACAGCTCACTATAGCCCAATAGCACGTAGATGTAAATGTAGGAAATTGCACTGAATATGTCCCCATCTTTAGCTTCCTTGCTTTTATCCTTTACAAAAATGATTGGTATCAGTTTATTTTCTTATCATATACACCAAGTACATGAGCAACTAAAGTTTTGTTAATGATTGCTCCAGGTTTTAATGTACATTTCTATAATGATTTTCCTATTGATAAAAGGGAGCAGATTTAACCTCAGATGAAAATGCTAAGAAAGGAAGAATAAAATAACTTTATGTTTGTTAATGTACCTCTATGTGACTTCCTATATAAAGAAGCCAATTGTGACATTAGTAGGTTTTAGTAAATCCCTTCAGTTCTCCAAAGTTTAAGATTACAAGCTATAAAATATATAAATGAGCTTAACATGATAACTAAGCCATACTCTATTTATTTTTATTTGACAATTTAATTTACCAACTTGTAAAATATTTTTGAACTCAGGCCAAAATTTAAAACATGCAAGAATTAATGTGGAAAATAGTGGCACCATTTGACTTTTCAAAGAATTATTTTTACATAATCAAGTAATTTATTCAATGTCTCCTAGGTTTCTACTTCTATTATGTAGGTACCATGAGAATTACATAGGAAATAAAGTTGTGGTCTTTACTTCAAAACGCATCTTGCTGAGATTTAATGTGTATACATGTAACAGATGATCTACATACAGCTACAGATACTAAAGGTGTTAAAATTAGTGATATGTATACTAGTTGGTCGGAGTTAGGGCCTGAGATTCTGCATTTGTAACCATCTCTCAGGTCAAATTATGCTGGGCTGTGGGCTACACTTTGAGTTGGAAGGATATACATTAACATCATTCAATAGAAACATAATTTAAGCTAGAAATGTGAGTTATGTGTATAATTTTAAATTTTCTGACAGTTATATAAACAACTAAAAAGAAATAAGTAAAATTATTTTTTGATTTAATCCAATATATAAAAAATTACCCTTTCTACATGTTATAAAATTATGGATATATTTATACATAAAATTTATTGATATATTTTACATGCATTTTTCACTTTAAAATCTAGTGTATGCATTACACTTAGAGATCATCTCAATTCAAACTAACCACATTTCAGATGCTTAGTGGAAACCTACGTGTGACTGATGGCTGTGGACTGGACAGAACAGGTACAGATAATATGTGCCATGAGACTAGAGGCAGAAAAAGGAAAATCAATGGCCAGAAAGGGGGAAATGCCAGGAAGCTTGACAGTAAAGGCTAGATATGATTTGCAAAGAAGCTGGTGGGATTTGAGTAGAACAACTCCATGTAAGAAAGTATCTGACGGATTTCGCTCATTCAGAAATTTAGTGATACCCAGACTTCAAAGTTTCCAAGGAAAGTAAACATGATTTATGTTCTAGCCAAAATCCCACTAGGGATAGATGTGTTCTCATCTTACTTCTGCCTTGAGCTGTGAACAAAGCGTTATATAAAATAGTGTCCGATTTGTTTTTGTATGAGGAATGGAAACAATTTATGATGCTGGACTTTAATATGCAAATAAGAGTTCCACCCAGTTAAGTGTCAAAATAGAACCAATCAATGGCCAAAAATGTCACTGAGGTCTTCTTGGTATTGCCTGAAGCTATTTAGGTCTCCAGAAGCTTTGTCGAATTCCCTTGCCATTTTTAGAGTACTTGTTTTAGAAAGAAATTTGTCAGAAAAAGTAACTGATGGATCCTGGGCTCTGTGGCTATCAATGAAAGTGATGTCATTTAAACTGAGGGTTTTTCTGAGAATAAGAGGATATATATATTACATGGCTGGTACACTGGATAGTTCCAGACAGCCCTCATATATAGATGTGTGTGTGTGTGTGTGTGTGTGTGTGTGTGTGTGTGTGTGTGTGTGCAATCTGACAATTAAGTTTGCAAACTTGCTATCATGCACTTACATTGGCAGCACGGTACAAACAACTCGGTAAGGCTTCATAACCTTGTATATCTGTGTCTCACAGCTGTGTTCATGTCAGCATGTGATGGTCTCTTGCTGAGTGAGGTTCATTATTGTTGTCTGTTTTTGTGTGCTGTTGTGAGAATGTCAGAACTTGAATTAGAGCATCAACAAACATTAAACTTCTTGTTAAACTTGGCAAGAGTAGAAGTGAAATCAGAGACATGTTAGTCTAAGTTTAAGAGAATGATACCATGAAGAAAATGGTAGTGTACAAATAGATTAAACATTTTTCAGAGGGGACAGAAAGTGTCCCTTATGAAGAGAGTACAGGGCAGCCTGTAACAAGCAGAACTAACAAAAGCATTGCAAAAATTTATCAAATTGTACATCAAAATTGTCTGCTGACTGTGGGAAGCAGAGCAGACCAAGTAAACATTGAAAGAGAAATAGTTAGGAAAATCTTCACTGAAAGTCTTGGCATGAGAAAGGTGTGTGCAAAAATGGTCCTGAAGGAGCTCACCGATGAACAAAAATGAGGGAAGTCAAAGTTTGCCAAGACCTTTTGGAGAGGAAAGACAATGTTTTGGGCCACGATATCACTGGTGATGAAACATGGATGTACCAATATGACCCTGAAACAAAGTGTCAAAGTGCACAATGGAAGTCAGCCAAGTCTTCATGATTAAAGAAGTTCTGTCAGTCCAAATCAAAAATCAAAACAATGTTGCTAAACTTTTTTGATATCAGAAGGATTGTTCATTGTGAATTTGTACCAAATGAACAAATAGCCAACCAAATTTACTGTTTGGAAGTGCTGAAAAGGCTGCATGAAAAAGTTAGATGAAAACAACCTGAACTTTTCGTCAACTCATGGCTCTTACATCATGACAATGTAGCAGCTCACATGGCACTGCCTGCGAGGAAGTTTTTAGCCGGTACACATATAACTGTCTTGGACCACACTCCCTACTCACCTGATCTGGCCCCCAATGACTTTTTTCTTTACCCGAAGATAAATAAAATATTGAAAGGAAGACATTTTGATGGCATTCAGGACATCAAGGGTTATACAATGACATCGCTGATGGCCAGTTCAGGAAAAGAGTTCCAAAATTGCTTTGAAGGGTGGACTAGGTGCTGGCATCAGTGCATAGCTTCCCAAGGGGAGTACTTTGAAGGTGACTGTAGTGATACTCAGCAATAAATACTCACTTTTTAGCATGAGTTTGTGATCTTAATTATCATACCTCATATAGAAAGGGTGCCAAAAAATGTATACACATTTTAAGACCAAAAAAGACTTCATTAAAATTGTAAGACTAACAACAAAAACTGAATACAAGTCATGTTTGACTTCTGCAATTACAAGAGGTGCTCCAAGTGGTTACCATCAGCATTCAGACCCTTCTAATTATGGCGAACTACTGCTTGAACAATGTTGACCAAAGTGTCCACTTGTATCACTGCACATGCCATTTCAGCTTCTTCCCAAAGTACCACCAGTGTAGCTAGTTTTCTATGATACACCACATCCTTTAAGGATCTTCAATTAGTAGAAGTCTAGAGGTGTTACTTTGGGAGAATGTGAGGGAGACTCAATCGCACAGTTTTGTCCTATCCATTGTCCTGGCAAATGGACTTACATTTCTCCAATGACAACGGTGCTTCCAGCATTTTTCTTTAACTCTCCTGCTTGTCACATGGTGATGCTAGCATTCATTTGATTAACCTCATCTTTTGAGTGAAAGAAATACTACACATTGCTATCATAATTTAATTTAACTTCAAAAAATAATACATAGATACATCCCTTAAAATGTGTGTACATTTTTTGGCATCCCCAGGATATACGTATGAGATTGAACAATTAATTTTGTGAACTCGTTGTAGAAAAAGTGCTACATACCTCACTGTTGACTACTACTATGGTCATCTTTGAAGTATTCACCTTGGGAAGCTGTGTAGTGACATCCACGCCTAGTCCATCCTTCAAAGCAATTTTGGAACTCTTTTTCTGAAATGGCCATCAGAGCTGTAGTTGTACCCAAAATCTGACAATTGAGTTCAAGTACTTGCACTGTGCACTTATTTTAGCAGCACTGCAAAAGCATAACCTTATGACACCTTACTGAGTTGTTTGCACACTCCCGCCAACATAAGAGCACCTAACAAATTTGTGAACTTAATTGTCAGATTTTGACTATGACGACAGCCCTGATGGCTGTTCCAGAAAAAGAGATCCAAAATTGCTTTGAAGAATGGACTAGGTACTGGCATCAGTGCATAGCTCCCCAAGGGGAGTACTTTGAAGGTGACCATAGTGACATTCAGCGAAGAGACATGTAGCATATTTTATAGGATGAGTTCACAAAATTCATTATCCGACTGTGTGTGTGTGTGTGTGTGTGTGTATGAAATAAAGGGCCTACCACCTCAACAATAATCAAAGAGTGAGTGATTCCATGACTATGATCATTCTTACGAGTGTCATTATCATTTGTTCCATCCTGTAAACCCCATCTCTATTAAATGCTCGGGTGTACAGCACACACTCAAAGCATGCTCAAGCATGACGGCCTTCCCCGAACCAGGCAAAGCTCTCACTCCCTCACTCTCATTGACCAAGTTGCTGAAAATTGAATCCTGTATTTTGATTACTCTCCATTCATGAAGATTCTTTTTTTTTTTTTTTTTTTTTTTTGCTTTTTGGTATGTGGGTAGCTCCCTGGCTGGGAATCGAACCCAGGCCGCAGTGCTGACAGCGCCAGCGCCGAAGCCTTAAGCCACTACACCATCAGGGAACTCCCTGAAGATTCTTAACATAGTTCTTCTTCTGCCAGAAGCCATTTCTGGGCTCCATGTTGTCCAAGCTGACTCACTAGCGGACATCCTAGAAGGGCTACCATTCCAAGGGCAATCACTTTGAGACCAATATGGCTTTAATGACAATTTTTGATTTATGGTCACAGAATTTCCCACTGACTGTTGATTTCTCCTAGGAATGTGTTTTTTAATAGGGTGAGTCATTGTTAAATATCTACAGAGAATAATTGTGGCCCTCTTTTCTTAAAGAATACTCATTTCCTTATAGCTAGAGTGATATTATTTTGATTCAGCTTAATGAGTTTCTTTCTTTCCTAAGACAAACCTGGACAAATTTCTAATTTGACTGTATTCTCACCATCTGTAGCTGCTGTGTTCATAGCTCAGAGCTAACACCTCTCCAGTTTATGCTCAGAGTGACTTATGTTAACATTGTTATGAGTCATTGAAGGGAAATTCAAGATTACCTATTAAATCAGAGAACTATTTAGGGGAAAATAGGTATTTTATACCTCACTGAAGAGCTGACTTACAAAAGCATCATATGTGCTTGCTCCATGGCACTGCTTCAGGAAATGCCACCAGAATTGAGCAATTCATAGCTTTCACACAGGACAAAATTCCTTCCCTCAGTATTATTTCTATACTGTTTCAAGCAAGTAACCAAATACTGTCCAATCTCTTCGGAATGTTTGAATGATCGCCTTCACTGTAAACAACCAGCTCTTTCACTCACCTTCCTGGGAGGTGTCTCTCTAATAGGTGATAAAGCTGGCCACGTTGCTCACTGAGCTGTCAGAAGCGCCTGCTCTGCTCAGGGCAGGGCTGACCCCACCCAGCTGTGGCACCAGCATGCACCAGCAGTCCAGGAGCTGTCACACTCCTTCTCTTCCTTGAGGAGCTTGCCCACTGGCCTTCTGATTTCCTGCTGGGACACCATGCCCTCTTTCTTTCATGACTTTCTGGGCTAATTGTCTCCAAATTTTTCTGAATTTCACCAAACAGTGATGAGAAATTGTTGAGTAACAAGGTCCTCTCAGCTGGCAGTGAAAGTATTTTGTGTGAGAAATGTGTGTGCTATCTGTTTTCTAGTTTCCCTTTTAGATTACACATTTACAGCTATGAGAAACAATATGTGTTGAGGACAGCTTTGAATGAAGACAAGAACACCATTCTTTCCCCCAGTTAAGTTTAAAACTACTCATTACTCAACTAGCACAACTCTGCTAGACACTGTGGGCAATGCAAAAGGACTGTAAGGTACAGCCCTGGCTTCGGGGAGGGACAGGACAGGACAGGGGGACAGTTTTGAGCACTTACTGTCTGCAGAGCACCATGAAAGACAGAAAAAATAAATCACAAAAATATACAGAGAATGTTCATAATTAAATAATCAACTATGTGTGACTACATGTTAAATGAATGGTACAAATGATCAGAGTTTGGTTATTCAGAGTGAAGAGAAAACATTGTATGATGAAACAGGACCCAAGGAGGTATACCTAGAATGATCTTTCTAAAAGGCCATACTGAAAATTGATCTGTTTCTTGAGTGCTCTACTTTGTGCACCTCAGAACTTTTTCTTATGCTTTCCTTCTGTCTCAGGTATTTAAACATTTTCTTTTGCCTTGCTAATTCTCACTAATTCTCAGAGCATTTCTGAGAGAAACTGAAGGATTTCAGGAAATTGAGGATTATATGTTTAACTTTTTAACTTGAGATCACATAGCTGGTCAATTGTGAAGCTAGGATTTAAAGCCAGGCAGGCTGAGCCTTAAGGGTTTGTTTGGGGGGGAAAGTTTGTTTCTGTATTTGAAGAAATCTCTTAATATTGATAATTATAGTAATCTCTGAAATTTAAATTGGTGCATTGCTGAGCGCTTGGCATGGATATACACACAAGCACTATAAAGGAGGTACCATAATTATGCTTGTCTTACAGATAAGGAAACTGAGGCTCAGAGAGCTTGGCTGGCCCAGCCACCCACCTAGTAAGGGGGCAGAGACACAGGGCCTAATTTGGGCCACCTGACTCCAGGGCTTCGGCTCCGGGGATGGGACACTTGCTTGGGCTCTCAGGTCAACTGCCTAGATTCCACTCCTGCCACTTACAATTTGTACAGTGTTAGAGAGCTTATTTCACCTTTCTGAGATCCTGAATCCTCACTTGTGGTTCTGAGGATTAAATATAAAATTCTTAGCACAAAGCCTGGTGTAGAGTAAATAATAAATGTTAGCTGTTAATGTTCTTGGTATTAGTTATTATTATTGTTAAAGGTCTCATTTCATCTGCCAAAGATCAAATCCTTATTGCCTCTTTGATATGACACAATATTGTTTTCTTGGTGGCTTTATTATTTAATACATTTTTAAGTTAAATTTGATAAAAAATGTTCCAAGAAATCACAACTTGCAACAATCATTACTCAATTTTGTGGTAAATTACATTTCAAGTGAAATTTCAGAGGCCGTGAATTTTTGCCATAAAGCTAGTGGGAGAGAAATATGCCATTTTCAATTAGGGGATGTATTAACAGGTTTACATGAAGCCTTGGGAAAAAATCTCGACAGCAGCTGCAGGGGTAAAGAACCGAGGAAGGACCTGTGTCTTGCTTTCCTCACAATTGAATTTTTGCATACATGTTGGTGGGTCTATTCAGCTAGTTTCATCATCTTGTCTGTAACAATTTTAACACTGGCCTCACGTAATTCTTGATTTGACATAATGAGATGTGTTTTGGGTTTTAGTGCTTGGTCTTGAAACTGTGTGTACCACATCAATACAAACTAGGTAATGTATTATAGAAAGTCTCAGTTCAAAATCAGTCTTTATGGAACATAAAGATCTGTAAGGGATTGTCATAGTTTTGAGTGAATTTTACTTTTGTCTCAATATAGACTATTAAGTTTATTACCATATTTATTGGTGCAAACTTTTGAATTTGGTATAATCAAAAGGAAAGAGACCCAGGGCACCTTCTATCTTGTTTCTAATACTGATGGGCAGTATAAATACCCTCGCCTTTCTGGGCCTCAGTTTTCTTACACACAAAAGGAGTATTGTCAACTAGATTAGAGATTAGCAAACTATAGTTGGTGAGCCAAATCCAGAGCATGCATTTTGTACATACTACGACACAGAGGCTTCCACTTGTGTATGTGTTGTTTATGGCCTCTTTCATCCTGCACCAGCAGAGTTAAGTAGTTACACCACAAAGCCTGACGTATTTATGATCTGGCTCTTTACAGAGGAAGTTTGCTGAGCTCTGAATGTGACGATTCTTAGATCATTTCCAGCTCTAGGTAGAAACACAGCTCTACCATTTGCCTGCTGGCTGACCTTGGGCAAGTCGTTTCACCTCTCTAAGTCTCAGTTTCTTTAGTGTAAATGAGAAAGGATATTTTAATAATAAAAGAAGCTATTTTGCTATACCCATTGAGATCATTCGTGTAAGAAGCATAGTGCAGTCTAAGTATATCATAGAGACCCCTCAAAATTTAACCATCATCATCTTCACCATTATTAATAATGGTGCTATCATTTTGTATTTTCTTAAAAAATAGCAATAATATCCAAAGTTATGTGAAATCTACACAGTTTTATTTTTAAATAATTTTTAGGCTTATATCTCATGGCAGGTTTAAAACTATGACCAGGAATCTCTGAAACCAGCTAAAGTGATATCACTCCCACATGCTGGGCCTCCCATTGACAATTCTGGTGGTTCACTAGGTGATGGCTGAAAAGGATATCTGTAGTCTAGGAAAATGGAGACCATTCTATATATTTTCTGTAAGAATTATGCTCAGATGTATCCAGAGTCTTAGGTTGACATAGAACACAGATAGATCAGGAAATCACTATTCTATGGGTTTGAGAGAAAAATGGCACATTCACCAAGATTCTGCACTGATATTATATCTATAAACCCCACCTAAGAATAAGAAGTTCAGTTGTCTCTGGGCTTATTCTTAGATGCAATGAATCTCCTTGTCTTTTATAGTCCAAGTTCATTTTCCACAAGCACAAAAAGGTACAGAAAGGTTCTTCTTGTTCCACATCAGCTTCTTTGACCAAATACAGCTGAGGACCCCTGGGACTGAAGTTGGTTACCTGAGTCAAGAACCCAGGTACCTGTTAGCTCCCATATTTTCCTCTATGGGCCTGGGGTCTGCAGGGAGACCAAGATTGGCCTGGGAGCAACCCAGGGAAAAGCTGTCTACTCCCCTAGAGAGAGCAGGAGTCTGCCCTGACTTCCTTCTGTGGCGGAGCCAACAGCTGAATGCAGTCCTCATCTCCAGAGCTGTGTTGTGTCTGCCTCAATGGCCAGAGCTACTCTTTGCATTAGAATAGAAGCCTTGGAAAAGACTAAAATGATAATGAGCTCAGGTATAAATGATGTGCAGTATCTAACACATGCCTACTTGTATGTCAGTGTTAGAGGCCATAAAAAAGTGAATTTTGTCATGGGGAGTGTCAATACTTTACACTGAAGGTTCAAAAATCTGTAGCTTTTGAAGTGTTTCAAACCATAAGAAGTAAAAATGGAAGTTTCCAGTAGCTTGTCTTTCCAAAGAGGAGGTGGGAATTGAGATAACGCAGGCAACTGGGACTCTTGAAGCAGCCAGGCTTATGTTGCTGATTTTCAGTGCCTTATTTAATTTTAATCTGACAAAACAAATTCTTCAAATGTGAGCTAATAGCATTAGTTTCTTAATTGTTTCTAAATTATTTTTTCTTTTTCTTCTAGACACTCTTATTTGATGTCATGTTGAGCCATGGTTTTGTTTTTTTAGAAATATATTAATGCAGACAGCTCACCATGGTGGAACCAGGGTTGTGGTTAACAAAATTTTGGATTTTTAGAAGTATGCATACATTGGAATATACTTACAGCGAAGTTAAAGTTGATCTCTTGCAAGATGAATGAGCACTGTGATGTTTTTTTCAAATGAAGGGAGACAAGAGATGATTTACATATGAATGAAACAAGTGAGATTTAGATGCCCTTTGGTCTAATCTCTGATCTGTGGTGGAAGTTTTCTCTGATGACCTTTGCCCTCTCCCCTTCCGTGTGGCCAATCTATATACTAGTGTCAGAAGCTAGACCTTGACATACTACAATAAAAATAAAGCAAAACACAGAAACAAAAGAAAATATGAAAGAGTAATACCATTTAATTTAATACCTACTTGGTTTGAGAATAGCTTCCTTATTATTTCTAATGATGATCAAATTTCTGGTTGAAATTTTAATTTGATCATTTACCCCTTTGCTCAACAGAATTTCACTGTGGCCTGTTTTAGTTCTAGATTGTTCTAATTGTTGGGGACATAGGGAAGTGACAGATTTATTTTCTCATCCTCACAAATTTTATAGGTAAGGACTAAAAGAGGACACAGAGTCAGAGGCTTAACTAAGAAACAAAGTTCAAGGCTGAAATAAACATTTTATGCAATGACTAAGAGATAGAGTGTGATGTATTGTGATTTAGGTGCCCCTCCCTCTTTCTCCTGCCCTCACCACACATACATTATAATTCTGTTATTTCTTGTCAATACCCAATTCTACCATAAAAGTTTTATCAATGTAGTTTGTGCCATAAAAATGTTATGGCTTTAGCTTACAGCTTTACCTATAGAAGTGCTATATGTATTTGAGTGTTTGGGTATATGAAAGAGTGAGACTCCTTAGGTTGTTAAATTACTTTAACTATGAGTGAGATTCAACTCCTTTTTTGAAACTTAGGTGAGAGGGCAGGAAAGACCACAGTAATGCCTACCATTTGAGGGAGGAGCTGGTGAAGGAGAGAAGAGAACTCTTCTCCAGAACTTGGCCTGGGGCGTCTATGTCCTTTACACCCACCCGGTCCTTTCCTTCTCTATTCCCAGGATTTTCTCTTGAATGATTGAGGGCCCAGAAGAAATCTTTCTTCATACTTGTAGTTTCATTGTTAGCACAGAACCCATATTCTGAAATGATTAGCTTATTTCCTTAACCATATGAACCATTAGAAGGTACTTCTTACCTCGTAGTGACAACCCTGAACCTACTCCATAGATTTCAATGATTTCAGCCCCCTTCCTTCCCAACTTCAGTGTCAAGGGCCAACTCGACACTTGATCCTTCTTACATTTCCATTAAAGAAAGAAGTTGTGCATAAATCATACTGCTCTTCCATGCTATGAAGTTGGCTGTGCAATGTTGGCCCATGACTGGTCCAAATAGAACAAATAAAACTTTGATGTGGTCCATTGTCAGTTTCTTACACTGGACCCTACCTTCCAAGCTGGGTTTACTGGCCTGCTTCCTGCACACAACTGTATTCAGGAGACCGGACTTCGAGCTCCTGGGAGGTGGTTGATGACCCATTTTCCCCCTGATATTCTTGTGAACAATTCTAGAGGAAGAGCACAAATCAGTGATCGACCCAAGTTACCTGTGAAACTACTGTATTTTTCCATATATAAGACAATACTTTTGTCTAAACTTGTTAGACCAAAAACTGGGGGTCAACTTATACACGGGAGTAACCGGTTGAGAGGGTTTCTTAATGTTGGGCTAGAAAAGTAGGGGTCGTCTTATACATAGGTGTATTTTATGCATGGAAAAATATGGTAATTGCAGTGCTAGAGAACATTTAAATTGGACTGGTCCAAAGACACTACTCTCAACAGTGTTGTTCTGGAATGTCTAATATTGTTTTATGTGTTCTCGGAGTCACAGAGAAATTTGGATTTTTTTGGAGAAGATTTCAATTGGGATGTGGGTGGTTAGCAGTTTTTCGGTCCTAATACTGTCAAAAACAAGCATCTTTGAGAGTGGCTTCGGTCCCACAGAATGAACATCACAGTGACAATTTCACCTCTCCATGACCTCCGGAAGCTGTTATTACAAAGTGGCTAGTTTGGCCAGTCATTTTTGTATGTTGTAGCTAAGGAGAGATAAAGTGGAACAATTTTTTACTTTTCTAGATTGTGACCATTAATACCTAGAGTAAATATTACCTTGTGCCCTAGTGAATCACATTCTGAACATGGTACTTGTAGCTGTCTGTCCCTTGAATTGTTTTGTTATGATGCACAGTCCCAGGTCTTTAAGTTGGGGGATCAGAAGAGAACAAAGGGTAGAATTAATCTTGAAATACCTATGGCTTCTGATATAGTTTTTTTTAATGTTTGAAAATTCCAGATATTAGTCATTGCAATCTTGCTGAATATACCCCCAAAATGTACTTGACTTGGTTAGATGATTGAAGGACTCATAAGAAACTGGGCCATTAGTTCAAAAGGTAAAGTTTTGGAAGAAAGAGAAATAATCCAAAAGCTATAATAAATAAAGCTAAAATAAATATATTAAAAAGTTGTTGGGTTTCTATAAGATTTAAATATCTCAACCAAACAAAGTCAGTGACTTTATCCTTTAATAGCATGTAAATCTTAAGATTTCCTGTAAATAAGAAGTTGCTATCATTAATGGCAAGAACAAATTACTTGGTACAAAATTGGAAACTAGTGTAGTTTAATTTTTCCTTAAAAGTATGAGTCAAAAAGCTTGAACCAAAAGAGCCATGAATATTTTACCAGCCTACCGATTAACAAAACACGAACGGGGACAAACTGGGCTCTCCATCATAAAGGTAAGTCAGGACAATTATTTGCAAATCAGTTTCTAAAGGACTTAGAAATATTGCTTTCTGATTTGGGTCTTTCTGGAAGCAACACTTTGTCAGTAATTTTGAATAATTGTGTACACTGCTTCATGAATTTAATTTAGTGTGTCAGCTTCTAAGGGGACATAAGCTAGGCTTTGCAGGAGAGGGAGCTAGTCCCTCTCCCAAAACCAAGCCTTGCCAAATTAGTGTTGTTTTTCCCAGCACTTACGTTGGCAGCACTGTAGAAGGAACTCTCTGTTTGGTTCCCTTTCTCTTTAACTCAGTCCCTGATTATTAGCCTTACTACTAGTTCAAGTCTCAATGTCACTTTCAGCTGCCCCAATTTATGAATTTATGACCTCAACTTTCTTGTTAACAACTCCCCTACCCCCTGCATGGCCTTTTGTCCTGTCACTCTCCCAGAAGTGACAAGAACTGAAGTAGTACAGGTCAAGGTCACAGGCTAGAGAGAATGGAATTCCTGCAACTTGCCTTTTCTATGACTTTAAAGAGCCTGTGTCACTGTTTCCTCATTGATGAAATACAGATTTAAAAATATCTTTTCTTAGGGTTGTAAGGTTGAAATGATAAAATAAATACCCATGAAGTACTTGCACGATGCCTGGAAAAGAATAAGAACTTAATAAAGAATAATGAGATCAGATGTTTTCGTTGCTCTTGGTGTTATCACAGATTACCTGAGTTCCAAGACCTTCCTTTTCACAATCTTCCTCTTGTTCAATTGTAGCTGGTGTGACCTTCTCACAGAGCCTCTAAGTCAGGGGTGTCCCCCTGGGCCACACTGGAAGAAGCAGCATTGTCTTGGTCCATTCAAAATACACTAACACGAACGACAGCTGATGAACTACATCAAGGTCCACGCATAATTTTCATGGTGCTTTAGGAAAAGTCACGAGTACGCATTGGGCCTTGTTCAAAGCCGTCCTGAGCCATGTGCAGCCGGTGGGCTGCAGGTTGGACAAGCCTGCTCTAAATTCATGATCCCTAGGATATCCCAGCCTGGCACCAGGACAATGATTCAGAGCACTGCAAAGTTCCTCAGTGGCTGGAATAATCCACCTTCAGAGGGAATGCTCCAACCCAGCGGTTCTACTGGGGAGGTAAATGTCCAGTTTGTGGCAGTGATTTTGTAGCCTTAGTGTGAGTAGGTGTAGCAAAGCTATGGCTGGCTCACCTCTATCTGAATGCTTTCCTTGTAACTTTAAGCAACTGACAAACTGCTCTCCACTCCCTAGTCCCTACCCACCTCCTCCAATACCCACCCACCCACCCTGAGAACTGGGCACATGGAGCTTACTCTCGGACATAGGACTGGATCTCTGGCTGTATTCTGGAGGATGGCCTAGTTCTGACATCAACTGCAGGGATCCTGGAAGTGGGGCTAGGAAAAACCTGTCTTATAGTTTGGTGAGAGGTAAGCAAATAAAAAACATCTGAGTTAAAAAATCTGACCCTGACCCTGACCCATCCTGTACTGGACACTGGCGTGCTGCATTTCGTTATGAATTCATTTATGAATCTCTTGGGCTCACTTTCTTCTATTATTTTTTCTCATTACCTTTAATCAGGTGAGTACCCTCCCCCGGCCCTGCCCCCTGCATTGTTCAAGGCTCACAATCAAGGACGCTGCGCCACTTTGGGCCCTGGATTCACTCAAGGCTGTACATCTCATGCACAGTCCCCACTGTCTTTTCATCACAGGATCAATTGTGGCAGACAAAACACACCATGTTAATTCCTACTTTTGGGGGGGGGGGCAAAATTTATTTTTATTAATAGAAAATAAACATGAGGTCAGAAAATTAGTTTTGTGAACTCAGAAAAAACGCTATATAACTCATTGCTAAATATCTCTACAGTCACCTTTGAAGTACTCCCCTTGGGGAGCTAGGCACTGATGCCAGTGCCTAGTCCACCCTTCAAAGCAATTTTGGAACTCTTTTACTGGAATAGTACAACTTGTCAAGGTTATGACACCTTACTGAGTTGTTAGTATAGTGTTGCCAATGTAAGCTCATGGTGGCAAGTTCGAGGTCTTAATTGTAAGATTTTGTCAGTATGATGACAGCTCTGATGACCATTTCAGTAAAAGAGTTCCAAAATTGCTCTGAAGGGTGGACTAGGCACTGGCATCAGTGCACAGCTTCGCAAGGGGAGTGCTTTGAAGGTGACCATGGTGATATTCAGAGATGAGGTTATGTAGCACTCTTTCTAAGATGAGTTCTCAAAACTAACCATCTGAACTTGTGTTCCACTTTCAGTTGTTATACCTGAAGTTCCAAATTAAAAAAAATTTTTTTTGAAATAATTACTTAACAATCCTGTTTTGTCTAAATCAATGAAACTGTGGCTTAAAAACAAGTATTCAGCATCATTTGCTCATAGGTTGTTCAGAATTTGTTCTTTAAGTTTTTGGAACTTTCTTGTCTACCAAGTATAGGAGTTGTGGAGCTACGTGAGGAAACCACTCTGGGACAACCAATGAGAAGTTAAGCAATCATCGTAAGGAATCAGTTTATACTTGGGGTGAAAGCTGGGACTCTACAATGGCCCCCTTCCCTCCACGTTAGCTCAGGAGGGACATGCTCTGAAGCACTGAAGTATGAAGAGTCAGACTGTTATTTGCTGTTAGAATTGGTCTTTCTAGATAGTAACAGTAAATCTCTGGTATAGATGCGATTGGTCTTCCATGTCTTATAACTTTAGGAAATTCTGGAAATTGTTTTGAATTTAGTTCAATTTACTCAGAAGTTTAATATGCTCAATAAGGTTACTGCCAGAGTAAGTGTCTGCTGGCTCTGTATCCTTATGAAAAAAAACAAAACAAGCAAAATATATATGAAAACACATGAAGGTAAATCATAGTTATAAATTATACCTAGAATACTAAATTATTTAGATCAAAATCTATTTTAACAAAATGTCTAATAAGAAGCAGCTGGTGGTATGGGGTTAACCTAGTGGTGTAGTGGCTAGGCTTTGGTGCTCTCAACACCATGGCCTGGGTTCGATGCCCAACCAGGGAACTACCCGCTACCCAAAAAAAGCAGCAGCTGGTGAAACTAAATCCAAAGTTATGACAATAAAGACTTGCTCACTTGGAGCTGTGCTGCCTAGAAAACTTGAAAAAGCATGTGCCTGAAAGCCCTCCAAGGAGAGGTAAGGAGGCTCCCTCTTCTCACTCTGTACTTTTAGAGTCCAATTGGATGGTGGGGGTTGGGCCAGAAATTAGCGTTTCTAAATAGTTCAGCAAAGTCCATAGTAGTGTTAAGAGACTTTCATGCAAAAGAATATCTGTCTTTCTGCATCAGTAAGTAGTAGTGTTTGTCAGAATTTTCTAATAACACAAAGACAAAGGGAAGTCCATATTCTGGATCACACGGTGAAGAAATGGTGGTGGACTATGAAGTCATTTTTAGTTGGAGATTCTCCTGGCTTTTTACTCTGTGCTGTTGTTCACCAATGTGAGTCAAGTGAACTTTTGTGAGAGAATCATGTTTGGTGGCCAGGATCTCTTTGGGTATTTCTTCCTAAGTAAAATACATCATAGATATGGAAGGAGGGGAGGTGATACAGGGGAGCTACTCTTTCCGGCTTAAAAGGAGTTGATGAAGCCCATATATGCATTCAAGAAGCCCATGGGATCGTCTAGCCATGAGTAATGGCTAATGTGGTCATTCGGAAGTGACACTGTGGACTGCAGCAGCATTTTCCTGTACAGTTCCAAAAGCTCCAGATAGGAATTCATTGGGTCCAAAGACCTGTAGACAAAATGAATGAGAATAGTTACAGAGGCAAGAGCTCCCATCCAGAGTCTTCTAAACTTCCTCCTCTGATTGATGTATCGTAAGAGGCTGTCAGTATGTAAACTCCCATCATTGTTGTGTGTCTTTGTCCACATGTCCCACAGATCACTCTCAGAGGGTCAGGTCTATGGCCCAAAGACTCAGGTGAGACCTCAAGAGAATACAAAGAAGTTTCTCATTTGTGTGAGGATGGGTGGCACCATGCCTACATCTTTGAGAAGCTTTTGGAGAAAGAGAGGATGGTGAGTCTCAGGAAATACTTCTCCATTGGACAGAGATTCAGATCAATTCTGCCTGCACCTGCAGAGCAGCTCCTGAGCAATAACATCTCCATAATCATGAGACAAATGCTGCAAAAGTGCCTCCAGAATGCTGCCTGCTGAGATAGGGAGTAGTGATGTAATCGCAGTTTGTTACTGAAGCCAAAAGCTAAGAAATCAAGGGCAATTACTCTATGAAACCTCAGTGTCACACATCCCTAAATCTTGTACCAATCATAGCTGGATGTTGGAAAGCCACAAAGCATGATTACCTCTGGTCTTCCAACCACACTCTCAGAGTCTTGGCGGAAGATCTGCAGTCCCTTGTAGGTGAAAAATTTGCCTGATGACTTCCATGAGTAGAGGAGAAAGAGTAGGGAAGAGCTGGTGGTGGAAGTGGGGGATGGAATGTGGAGATGGGCTCTAAGCAAGGGCACAGCTAATAGTCCCACCTGCACCCACCCCCTCTCTCATCTTGACTCAGATAATACCTGGGCTATAAGACTCCATCTTTGAAGGAAACGGTTGCGCATGTGCTTTTATTTGTACTCTTGAATGCATCTGTAACTACCACAGAAGTTGGCTGTTCCTTTCATTTACTTAAATTATCTATATGGTTTAAAATAATAAGATACAGTTTTTTCCTTCCAAATGCAGTTCTTATCATAGACAATGTATTCAAATAAAATATTATGGCTGCTACTTGACCTGCATCAACTCTTAAACAGTCATACTGAATTTCCAAAGATATAATAAAAACTGAGTTGTTATCTAGATGTAGTTTTTACTATTGAATTGGGAACAGTATGACTTTGCCATTGCTTTTACTATATACATATGATGATACTGTATATTGCTTTAAAGGCTTATCTAAAAAACTGGAAATCCTTTGTAACTTGCTTCTTTGCTTTCTTGGCATTCTGACATTTTTGCAGATGAACAATTGCTCAATATGTAAAGTCTAAATGGCTCTCTTTATTCAATAAAGTATTGTATTATTGAATGAATTACAAAGAGGCAGTATCCTTTGCACATTAACTTTGAATCTGCTGCTTAGAGCAATTCCTGGTTTTCTTTCAGATGCTAATAACATAATGTCATGGCAAAGGAAGGTTATTCTCTAAAAGGATTTGGTAAGACTTGGTTTGCTTTCATTATTTATTTTGCTTAATAATGATTTCTTACTGTCATGGAATAACTTTTCCCCTTACTGTTTATTATGATAATTTTTAACTCAGTTGATGCCTTTCTGCTTTTGATAAGTTAAAATATTATTGACTATGAAATATTTCAAAGAAGAATAGAATCCTTTTCTGATGGCTCTGTTAATTGTTGTTGGGTATTTTATTTTTCATAAAGAGAATGAAATGAGTTGCATTAATATTATCAGTAGAATATACTTGATTTTAACCAGGCAGTTTAATATAGTGAAGAGATTTTTGAACTTGGGGTATATAGAGTGGTTTACTTTTTACATGGGTAGGACTTTATCTACCCCAGAGCTGGTTTACGGGTGGACTGCTGAGAAATTGTGTGGTAATGGCCTGAATAATAAAATAAATAACTAGTGGACAACGGCATCAAGAGAGGTATCTCTTGTTGTGAAAAATTCTGCGTAGGCCTGACCTACTCATTAGATGTGTGATCTTGGGTAAGTCACTTTAACCTCTTGTTATCTCAGTTTCTGTAAATGCAGATTACAATTCTACATTGTCAGCATCCTAGAGTTGTGAGATTACGCAATGGCAACAGACTTGAGAACGTGTATTGTTATTTACAGAGTACTGTATCCATGCAAATTAAAGTTACTAAAAATATACAGTGAAATTTGTTCTTGTGTTCTCAGGAAAACTTGAAAAATATTTCCTTGAATTTTGTTATAATTCTTAAGAATTAACTTTTTGAAGCAATTTGATATGGTCTGATCTAGGATTTCAGAAACTTGAGTTAGATTTCTCACTCTTCCCTGAATTCCTCTAAAACCTTAGAGAAGTCTATGTGTAGACTCTTTGCCTCAGTAAAATCAGTCCTTTCTGTGTCCCTGACTATAGGTTTTGAGAGCTGAAGGGTAAAGAGATCTGAACCTGTTAGTCGAACGTTGTGGACAAAAAAGAGCCACACACTAAATCTGACAAGTTCAGGGGAGGCCAACACGGCAGGTTCTACAAACTCAGAGACCGAAATGAATCATAAAGGATTTTCCTGCACAAAAACATTCTTGACTAAGGTGGGTCATGATGGGCAGTCACATCCTTGGCCTGTAGCTTCCTTAACAAAAGTTAACGTTTACCTTACGTGAGCCTGTATTGTCTTTTTGATCTAAGATAACACACCCTTGGAATGTCAGAGTAATCTCTTTCCCCAGACTGCACCCCCTTAATCCCCAGCCAAGGTGCAACCCACTTACCAGGGAAAGAAATTAAAGCATCTGTCATTGCCATTTTTGTCCCCTGATTACCATCTCTGTGTGCTGTAAAAATGCTAACTGCAACCTGTCCTGTACCCGCCAATGTAAAACCAGTATCTGTCCCTCCAATTTATTTTTTATCCAATCCTAGGGATTTCCCTGCTTTGCTTTCTCCCATCCCCTTAATCTACCACCAACAGATTTAATTTTAATTTATAAAATATAAGAAATTGCAAAACTTCCATTTTCTGGAGCATTTCCTCAGTCCATTGAGATTTTGCTTCCTGGCAACTGTCATCAGTTTGACTCAAATAAACTCATTAACGTTCTCTGCAGGTTTGGGTGTTTTTTTGTTTGTATGTCTGTTTGTTTTTGCTTTTTGTCAACCGTGTTAATAGTTTGGATTAATAAATACTGATAAATGTTATGGTGCTAGTAACAGAGAGTCTGATCATGACACTTCCTGAATCCTCTCGAGTTGGTGGTGGGAATGCCCCTTCATCCTTCTCTATTAAGAGTGCTGGATATGGTTATAAAACAAAACAAAACAGTAGCTGACAAGTAAAGAAAAATTTCAAATTAAAGATGGCCCATGCACAAGAACCAAATCTTCAAAACTAAAACTATAGTATTTCACATGTTAGAATTTATGCTGCAGGGTGGTGGTGCACAGGTTTTGGAGGAATAAAGAAGCAGGATGAAACACTGAGGGAATACAAGGAAGACAACCGTGGGAAGCATCACTTCTGGAGTTGAGGGAACAAAGGGAAGCAGGTAGAATTGTCAGAGCTAGCAGCTTTGAGGAGACGAAGCACAGACCTACGGGAAGGATGTGATAGCTGCTGAGGGTTCCTTGGAAGCAGCAAGATGGGACTAGTTTTGACATTGCAGAAAAAGCCTAGTGATGGAACCAAAGGCTGAGGCTGGCAACAACTATATTTGCTGAGGGAATACTAATGAAAATAACAAGAAAACACAACAAAAGAAATCTCTTTACTCCTCCTCTAGGCAGCCTTTGCTGTCTAGTGCTCTCCGTTGGTGAAACCCTCAGGGGCACTTACTAGCAAAGGAGAAATGTACTTTTCAGAGTCCCAAACTTCAGCATTACTAGAGAGTCTGGGTGGGTAGATACAAGTTGAGAGACAATAGCTTAATAACTAGCCCCGTGGCTTTATAGAGAGGTAGCTGTTTACAGCCTCAGGCCGGTGGTCATAAGTGATGTGTCCCTGATGGGAAAGAAGAAAGAATGCCGAGTGACTGGAGGTTACTCATCTTCTCATTGTAGACATGATAACTTCGCATACTATGTGCCCACTCACACGTGATTCAGCCTTGAAGCTCCAAATACTTAGAAGAAATGATGTCTTCTCCCCTGAATTTCCTCATTCATTTAGTCTCTTATTTCCTCATATTCCTAATCTTTTAGGAGATTGTAGACAATGCAAGAGGAGACAGGCAGGTAAATTTTAAAAATCAACTTAAACTGGCCTTCCACTTCCTGCAACTTCATGCCTTGGCTTCATGTCGATGCGGTCTTAAAATAAAAGAATTTCAAAACTAGAAGTGACTTAAAGGTCTAAACTGAACATTTTTTACAAATGGAAAAATTGAGGGCTAAGTATATAAAGTGAATTGACCAAAATTATATTTGGTAAAAAAGTTGATTCTGGCATCTGGGATTCCTAATTCTCACATATGGCTCATTCCACTGTACCATGCTGCCAGCTGGGATTAGTTAGTTCATGGTGTTTGTTACCAATATGTATATACATTGACCTTAGACATGACTATGAAATTACAAACAACCGTATTATATTTATGTACCATGGAGCCAATCTGTCATTTCCAAAGAACATATCAAAGCTAGCTCTATGTCTCTGTCATGTCACTGAGTTGTTACTTTTGGCTATGATTACTATTGGATTACAGGTTCTTGTTAGTAAAATAATATGTTGTGTCTCATCAGCTGAGAAAACAATGATCATTGCTACTAGAACTGAATATGAAAATATAATTTTGTTAAATTAAGGCCAGATGGCCAAATGAACTCTACTGCTATCCTAAATATTACAAAGAATATGATTGGGCCTTTTTACACTTTAAAAAATGTTGTTCAAATTATTTTATGTATAGATATTTTGCTAGCAGTGTTGTTATAGTGTATATTTAAAATAATTTTTGTTCTTTCTTCTAATAAACGCATGCTTTAATAAACTATTGAGGATTTTTACTTTATAAATCCAGTAAGTTATAGTATAAAAATTAATTGCATTAAAAAAATTGGTATTTGATTGGGTTTCTAGCCCTTCAATTTTCTATAATTCAATTCAACAAATTCTTATTAATAACCTACTTTATTACTAATCTCCAATAATTATTACCAAAAGGAATGGTGATATATGAGCAAAATTATCTTTGTCTCAGTATATAGTTTCACCAGGCTGTCCACACTCAATTTCTATTTGTTATGTGAGAATTCCTCCCCATCCCATGACTATTTTTAAATGCTCCATCTCTAACACCAGCTTTTTTTTACCAGACTGGCCATAAAGAATGTACAAATCAGCTTTGAAAAGTTTTCAAAAAAGAGATAGACTTCGAATTGTTTGTTGAAACAATAAAGGGATTCGTCTCTAGTAGAGGAATCAGCATGTACAAAGCTCAGAAAGGTGAAATAGCACTGAATTCAAGGAAGTGCATCGGTGGGGTAGCGATTCAGGCAGAGCTGGCTATGGCCAATTGGCTACCTGAAGCACTTGAGAGAGATCTATACTAAAAGGGCAGTTAAGATGTCACTAAAACCATGGTAGTAGGTGCAAACACACACATAAAAAAGATGCCAAAGACATAAGCCTAAAAACCACCAACATACTGCGTAAAAAGTGAAAGAGAATCCAGCCAGAAGATCTATGAAGAATGGTTGCATGATAAGCACCAAGCCTGTTATGTCCCTGGGCAGGACCAAGGGTGGCCATTATTGGTCGGGATGACCCAACTATATCCTGGGAACATAAGGAGCAATGTGAAGGCCAAAGATTTCCTCCCTAAGGCAAGAGGAAAACTGGAATCACTCACTCAGCTATCACAGATTGTTTTGGAGAGGATGGCATGGTGTGTTAAACATAGTACATGAAGAATCCAATATTCTCAACGCTGATTGTGGAAATGGTATTCAATCTGTGGAATTGGTAAAGACAGAAAACACCATGACATCAGTTAATATTTGGGAGTCAAGTAACTTAGTAATCATTGTTAAGAATTTCATCCACATGTAGCCAAACTCTAGGAGAGAACCAAGGATACAGGACCAGGGAAAATTGGGTCAAAGTTAGGCAGGACTTCAGCACCTCAACTAATGAACTAGTGCTCCTAAAAGGGACTCAACTGTGGAGAAGAGAATGACGAATGTCACAGGGCAACTGATCAGCATTGCGAGGTCTGAGCTGTGGTCTCAAGTGCAGTTCTAACCCCCAGGCTTGTGTGGGAAAAGGAAGGCTAAAACTGTCGTCTGGATGCTCAGTGCAATACCAAAGACATTTATTTGACATAGAGTCCACCAGTAAGCTTTTACAAAACTAATTTAATGCAATCCCATCATTAACAAATGGAGAATACAGTACTTTACTATTACTGAAGTTCAGATTCTTGGGTTCCCCAAGAAAGAAATTGAGAGGAAACCCCAGAAAAAATTCCAGACAATTTTATTAAGCTTGTGCTGGAGGGCAAGGGAAGAAGCATAGGGAAAAGGAAGATTCTCCAAATTGACTCAGGGGTTGTTCAGCTGCTTTTATAAGCTTGTGTGAAAAGGCAGGCTGTTTTAAAATGGCAGGTTTTTTTTAAAGTAGCAGGCTTTCTTTACAGGTTACGTTGCCTGGTAATTACGTTCCTACGTGTGCTGGGGGGCAAGATGGCGGACTGCTCATTATGGACAGCCCCGGCTACTTCTGCACCTTTGGGTAGGGAGAGAGGGTAGTGGCATTCTTGTGGTCAGCTTATCCAGTGTTCTTCCTCGCCATCTGGCATTCCTTCCGATCTGGGACCAAGTCCCTATGCTATCTCATTACTACTACCAAGTTTATAGAAATATGACATTTATACTCCACCTTTAGCTCAAAAACTACTTTCTTTAGAAGAAACACATGTAAAGAAAATGAGCTAGAAGGCTTACATAAAATGATGGGATCCATGAAGGCAAAAAGTCTTGCATGCTACTTCATTTAGGTGTCAGTTTCTTAATTATCCTCAGAGATACCAGGTTTATACTAAAAAACAAACAAACAAACAAACAAAACCAAAAAACAACAAAAAAAACTTTAGTTCTAATGAATACATGAAATTATTAAAGAAAAAAGGAAATATAGCTTATTCAATATATTCAAGTAGATAGGTATATTTACTGAAGGCGAATCATTTTGATTACACAATTTTAAGATTGAAGTCAGACATATTGGGGCAGAGCGGAAAGGAGCTCCTTAACAATAAATAAGCACGAGCTTACCCTGAACAGGAAACCCCCCATTACAGAGAGGACACGTTAAAGCCAACCTGTTTCATCTGAAGTGTCGATCAAGTTTGTCCTGGAAGGTAAGAGGAAAATCGCTGATTTTATCTTGCCTGTTACACCTCCAGCCAATATAAATATTATCAAGTGTCTTAAATGAACTAAGAAAAGTATGAATATGTATTTAAAGTCCAAAAAATAACCTAAGCTTCCCCAAATGAGTCAATTTTTTTATTTCCAAAATATGCGAAACAAAGGGTAGATGAGAAAATCAACTAGTAGCCATGACAATGTAAATCATTAAAACAATATACGGAATCTTGACATGTTCTTTTTGTTTGTAAGGTTTTTTATGTTGCAGAATTGAACTGCACTTATGAATATAATTTTTGAGGTAAAAGAATGAAGTCTGTGAAACAAAGATGCCTCCCTTTACTGTGATCTGTCTGCTTTCTGTCTTATTGTACTTATGTCTGCCACATACTCATGGAAGAAAAATCCCTAAAGATACATTTCACTTTATATGCCAGGTTCAAAATAAGAGGAAAAAAAGTTATAGGCATCTGACTATACCAAGAAAAGATGTATTGTTTTATTGTAGCAAAGCTCACTTGGGCCCTAATCATTTGAGCACCGATGGTGCTTCCACTGTGTTTTTTGGCAAAAGTTAAATTCAGCAATGGTATTTCATTCATCTTTATTCAGAATTTAAAAACTAACAACCACATAAATGACATCCTTAAGTCTTGAAACACTGTTTCTTTCAAAGTGGTATGAGAATTAAAATGATCAATTGATCCATTTATGGTACTTTATTAAGAAATAAAAACACAATATCATTCTATATTGTTTGTCTGTAAGGAGCCACTCTTCAAGGTACCCAGGATGCATCGGTGAACAGGACACGAACAAACAAACAAAACCCAACTTGTAATACGTCCACATTTTAGAGGATGGAATGTAAATAATAAATATAATAAGTAAATTGAAAAAATATATGAGTAGCTGATAAATGTTCTGGAAAGAATGACAGTAGAAGAGGGAGTACTTAGGGATTGTGAGGGCACAGGGTCTGGCTGCAGTTTTAAGTAGAAACTGCAAGAAAGACCTGACAAAGAAACTGGATTAAAGAAGGCGATGGGGAGCAAACCATGTAGATATCTGGAGGAAGTCAGATCTGAAATGAGTGTTTCTGAGGTGTTTGAAAAATAGCTGGTCAGCCAGGAGTGAGGAGTGGGGTTTCGGGGAAGTGGAAGAATAGGAGGAGATTGGTCAGGGCAGTTAGGCAGGTCATACATACGTTTTCACTTTGAGTGCATTAATAATAGATTGGAGGGGCAATGGTCAAAACAGGAGAGCAAGTCAGGAGGCTACTGTAAGAATCCAGGTGACAGATGATGGTGCTAGCAAGAAAGATGGTGAGAAGTTGTTGGATAAAGAATATATTTGACCATAGAGCCAACAGAATTTTCTGACAGATAGATGTGAGATAAAGCAAGGTATCTGGCGTAAGCAACTGGAAAAATAAAGCTGGTACTAACAAAAGTGTGGAAAACTGTAAAGGGAAAAGAGATATTGGGGTTTTATTTGGGGGCATGTGAAGTTTGAGTCACTGAACGTATGCATGAGGGCTGTCCGGAAAAGTCCAGCCATAAATGCCTCTATTTTTCACATTTGATGGCTGGATATTTTCCGGACAGCCCTCATATACCTCTGGAATTCAAAGGTAAGATCAAGTTTAGGTAGGGACATTGTAAGTTATCAATATTTGAATGGTATTTCAAGCAGTAATACTGGACGAGACAACCGAAGATGGATGTTGAGACATAGCAAAGTCCAAGAACCAGGGCATTCCATCATTTAGGTACTGGATTGACAAAAGCCAAGAAGGCTAGGGAGAAGAGGATGGACTGAACATCCTTACACATTATTTTTGCATTGTCAATTTTACTAAAATGCACTTATAGTATATAATTTTTAAATCAAAAGAAAAAATTAAGATTTGAGTCAGATAGTTGGGAATTGTCTTCTAGCAATGATGCATGAATTTGGATCTCATTATCTAATATCTTTCATAAAAAATTAATTGAATGTTTCAGTAATTGTACCTAATCAACCTTCCCTTTCTCCTAACCATATGGTTACTATCAAATGCTTTTACTCTCTACTGTATGGAGAACATTGTGCTAAATTCACTTTTGAATAAGATGTGCAGTCGTGTACCACACAATGACATTTTTGATCAATGACAGACCAAATATATAACAGTGATCCCATGAGACTATAATAGATTTGAATTTCCTATAAGAAATGAAAGGCTATATGGTTCAGAAGGAATATTTTTTCTCTGATAAGAATAATATCTGTGGGGCTTGGCAACAGATTCCCTTTTATTCGTAGCACCTAAATTTGGGGTGTACCTATTACACCCCAATCAGTCAGCCACTGACCTGTTTCAACACAGAGGAGGCTATCTCCTAGTGCTACATACTCAGAGGTCACTACAGTCACCCCAAATCCAGCTTGATAGTCTTCAGAGTCCATCCTGTAAATTCTTTGTTCAGGACCTAAGACCCTGCACGAGGACACAGGTCCACAGGAGCTACCATAACAAGTGTTAAGTGTCACCGCCACTTCAGTAAGAGCTTTCCGTGGTAGTATGGAGCCAGTCTGTCCCTGGGCTTTGGAAATATTTTCAGGGTGTAATAAGGTAAAGCATAGATAGCTTTCATTTCTTCCACTTATTCAATGCCTTTCAGTTCCTCCTGTAGGTCACTGCTATGGTGATCGCACCTCACTCAGTCGGTTTCTCCTCCATATTTCCATTCAATCGAATTCACATCCCTGTTCATGGAGCAGCATTGATAGCTTCCATGTTCTCCTCTGATCATGTTGAAAGAAGCAGAAGGGCTAGTGGGACAGTGTTTACAAAGTTTACAGTAGTGTACAGTAATGTCCTTGTCCTTCACGTTTACTCACCACTCACACACACACTCACTCACTCAGAGCAACTCCCAGTCCTGCAAGCTCTGTTCATGGTAAGCACCCTATACAGTTGTACCGTATTTTACCTTTTATGCCATATTTTTATTGGACCTTCTTTGTATTTAGATATGTTTAGATGCACAAATACTTACCGTGTTACAATTGCCTACAGTATTCAGTACAGTGACATACTGCACAGATTCAGCCTAGAAGCAATAGGCCATACCACAGAGCCTAGGTGTGTAGTAGACTATACCATTTATGTGTGTACGTGCACTCTGTGATGTGTACACAACAATGAAATTGCCTAATGATGCATTTCTGATAACATATCCCCATCATTAATCGACTGTATCCTTGTCTTTAATGGAGAAGATCTATGCATATATAGATAGTGTAGTATACCACCAAAGGGACCCAGAACTGTCTTTGAATGTAGAACTATTATAATAATCAAACATGACTCCTTAACAAAGAAGTAGGGGCTTCTAGAACTGTGCAACAGCACAATGCTCTCCCCAATCATACACAAGGACAATTCAGGAAGGCTGATGACAATGGCATGTGTGAGATTAGCTCAGGCCAGTGAGGTTCACACCCAGTAAAAGGGCAGCGGGGTTTTTACATGACATTAATGAAAACAGAGACAAAGAGAGGCCTGTTTTATAAAATCAAACTTGTTGACACTTGGGTTCTAGGAGCTAAGAAAGTAAAATATCTATATCATTGTCATCCTAAGAAAACTTAAGTCATAAAATATATTTAATTGAATTATGAGTTAATATGAAGATCAACAAAATAGAAACATTGTTTTCCTAAATAACTTTGCTTCTACAGTTTGGTATCAGCTTCTAAAGATAACCAGATTTACCTGTTCACTGAACATTGCACTGCAGAAACCTACAACCCCGTGAGTTAAGTGCATGTCATTTACAACTGCTCAGTGAGCAAGGAAAGACCCAGAGGCATTTAGGTGTCAGAGAACCTGCCTTTCTCCTGGATGTTGTAATTGTAACTACAGTACAAAGTATAAATGATAAATGAGACAATGATAGATGAGTATGGTATGAATTATATTTAGAAACTCAAATATAAACACATTGTATTATTTTGTGCCAGCATTTTTTTTCAGTGTAAAGAAGAGAGCCTATTCTTATAAAGCAAACTTAAGAAGAAAAATTGAAGACACTTGCAAATGAATAAAAATGCATGTGGAATTCAAATATGCAAAAGAAAACTATTTCTTTTTTATACACCGTAGATGGTCCAGCAGGTACCCGATCATAGCTGGAATTTGCGCTGGGATCTCGTGCAGTGTAATATTAGCAGCCACCTTCAGATCAGGCACACCCCAGCTGTTCACGTCACAGAGCCTGTCCCTGACTTTCCTTTCCCTGCCCCTCCAGTAACACTGCACAGTAGTTTTCCTCATTTTTTTAAAAGGCAGAAATGAAGCCAAAAACCTTTTGTGTAAAGAAAAAACACTATAAAGCAGAAGACAAACTCTAAGCAGCTATTAAAAAAAGACTTTTTCTTTAATAATTAGAAATTTTTTTCCTCCAAACCAGTACCACTTCAAAACATGTATTCTGCATTTCAAAGGCAGTCATTGTCTCCTGTGCATGCTGGAGCAGTTGATGTGACCCTACTGCTTTCTTAGATGAATAACAGGATAAAAACTTTTGCATTGTTTAATCTCCACTCGCCTGTGATTAATTTCTGCATTTTGTTTGAATAAGTGTGTATCTAATTTTGCTGTCACATGAGTATCATGCTCTGCATAATTTATAAAAAGTATGAAGAATAGAAAAATACTTTCATTTCCTATCTAATATGTCATTGATTTGAGACTATGAGTAAAATTATTTTTTTCCATGGTGTAGAGAGGTGAATGCTGACCTCCAAAAACCTATGTCCAGATCCTAATCTTTGGATTTGGCAATATTACCTTACATAGCAAGAATGCAAATAAATTAAGGCTCTTGACAGGAGGATTATGCAGGCGAACTTTAAATGCAATTGCATGTATCTTTACAAAAGAGGCAGAAGAATTTTTGATGAGAAGGAAGCAATGTGACCAACAAGGCGGAAATCAGAGTGGTGTGGTTACGTGCCAAGAAATTCCTCAAGCCCCCAGATACTGGAAGAGGCGAGGAAGAAATTCTTCCCTAGAACCTCTGGAGTGTAACCCTGCTGATACGTTTCTTTTGGATTTCTGCCCTCCAGAGCTGCAAGAGAATAAATTTCCATTGTTTTGAGATACCCGGTTAGTAGTAATTTGTTAAAGCAGTCACAGGGAATGAATGTATTTGGATCTCTGACATGACTAGTTAGCTAGTTTTGTGTCTTCTGGATTCTCTAGGAAACAGATTGAAATGTGGATGCTCAAGTAGGACGTACAAGCAGGGTGAGGGGGAACGGGAGGCAATGTAGGGTGACCTGCTACCATCCTGGCTACTGCTGGTGACTAGCCACACAGAGATATAACATGTTGCTCAGCAAGTGTACCAGCTGCACATTGGGACTTCTC
Source organism: Lyroderma lyra (assembly GCA_004026885.1). Lineage (NCBI taxonomy): Eukaryota > Metazoa > Chordata > Mammalia > Chiroptera > Megadermatidae > Lyroderma > Lyroderma lyra. Next base: position 58,112 of record PVJL010007261.1, read on the forward strand.
TGGAGAGCTGCAGGGAGGACGCGTGTCGTAATTCATGGGAAGGTGAAAGGAAGGAACATTTATCTGCCTGTCTCCATCCTGTCTCGTTCCCTGTGGTCAAAGTTCACTGACAACAACTCAGTTCTGAGTTGGATGGTCCAGTCCCTGAGTGTCGGCTCAGAAATCCAGATCCCACTGTGTGGAGTTGCACACGTGCCCAGAAAATAGGGGTAAATCGGCATGTATAGGCTTGGCATGGGGAGCACAAAAGCCACTCACTCTGTAGGCTTCAGTTTGGAGAGGTATGGCCATGCGTGGCTGATGGCTTTGGGGGATCTGAGGGATGGAGAAAGAAATCTGAGGACACAAAGTTTGTACCTGCTACTCTCTGACATCAGACTACTGGGACCCATGAATATTACGGAAGGTGATAGACACACAATTGCGATATATTTGACATTTAGACTGAGTCCTGAGAAAGGTACAGTTTAGGTTGCTTTATGGCATGATAGGACGTTAAATAAAAATAAAGCCATTAATTGATAGAGATCATTACTCTTCACGCTTCGTTTTTCTGTTTATTTTTTTCTATCTAACAATTGCCATGTTATTGTCATCAAATTATGGTGCTATGCTGATAAATGTTTATCAACTTTTTTCCCCAAAATGTATCTACATTTCTATGAATATCTATACATTTATGACCTTAAAATAAGTCTTACTAAGGAATGCATAGCACATACTTTACAAATAATAATTACTTGTGCTTTTGATTATTAATTTTATAAAGCCAATTGATTCTTATAGAATGCTTTCTTGGATTTTTGCTGACTCTTATAGAGTAGCCAATCTGTAGTTGCAATTAATGAATGAGTATAATTCTGACACAAAATGTTTGATATGTGCATTTCTGTCAATGAGTAAGACAAAAATGGAACAATGAAAACTTGATTTAAATGTCATTCATTTATCAATGACATGAATGACTTCTTCACTGGATAGGATAGCAGATTTCAAATACTGGAAGATCATTTCGTCAATGTCTATGCTATTCATAGCATAATGGCTATAGATACGGCACACATTTAAGTTTAATGTCTATTATGAACATTTTCTCCATTATTTTCTTAAGTCTAGACAATCAACACAATAATAACTCTGTGATGTGTAGAGTTTGCCAGTTTTAGCGGTGTAAATAATCCCATCATGGCTGACTGCAAGCTAATGTGATGTCACAAAATTTACTAAGATATTCAGTAGACATAAATAAACTAAAAAGCATAGATAATAGTAAATTATAATAAATAATTAGGAAGTAATAAATTTTGAGTATTTATAGCCATTTTAATATCTTTAGTTATAGCTAGGTTATACATACAATTTATAAAATTTAGTTTTTAGTATTATCTCTGCTTAACAAGTTTGCAAAACTCAAAACAGTTTACAGTTGGTTATAGCTAGCTTGTATGAGCTGGTTCTAGTAGATTACTGGGGAAACCACCAAATTAAAGGAAACCTGCTAATGACGCTTCCCTGGGTGGGTTGTGAGAGTTAATATTTTAAGTGAAAAAATATTTTAATACATGTACAGGTGCTAAATAAATGAAACATATTTTTTACTGAGAACAATGGCCAAAGGCTCAATTTAACTGTGCTAAAATAAAAGCTAATATTTGATTTTTTCTATGCAAGAATAAAGAGTACAGATCAAAAACTTGATCTGTACTTAAATTTTACTTGTTCCATGCACACAAAGAAAATTAGATACCTGGAATTTTCCTGATTGACTGAAAAACACAACTTTAGACATTTTCAGTTATCCTAAAAGTTGTAAGTTTTTGTTCACTACATTTACTAAGAGTGATCATTTACTAGAGATTAAACAGAAAAAAGTGGGAAGATCAAATCATTTGTTTATGGTGACCTAAGAGATCGGACAACTGATTTTGCAAACTTATTCTAGGAAAAGTGCTATATACCTCATTGCTGAATATCACTACGGTCATCTTCACAGTACTCCCCTTGGGAAGGTATGCACCGACTCCAGCGCCTAGTCCACCCTTCAAAGCAATTTTGGAACTCTTTTACTGGAATGGCCATCAAAGCTGTCATCATCCCCAAACTCTGATAATTAAGTTTGCGAACTTGCCACCATGCGCTTACGTTGGCAGCACTGTACAAAGAACTCAGTAAGGTGTCATGACCTTGGCAAGCTGTGCAAGGACACCTCTGACGGCCATTCCAGAAAAAGAGTTCCAAAATTGCTTTGAAGGGTGGACTAGGTGCTGGAGTCGGTGCACACCTTCCCAAGGGGAGCACTTCGAAGGGAACCGTGGTGATATTCAGCTTGGAAGTATGTGGCACTTTTTCTAGGATGAGTCCACGAAATTAAGTGTCCATCCTCATAAGTATAAATCACTTACTTGTATCATATTTCTGTTTAATTTTTACTATCTCTGTATTATTACTTTGGTTAACATTTATAATAATTGCTCATATTTCTACATCTCTCAACCATTATATACTTAACAGATATTGGTTGAACATTTACTAAGTATAGTAAGGTATTTCATTTAGAAATCACAATAAGTTTTGTTGGATAAGCAAAATTATTAATCTCCTTTACAGCTAAGGAAGTCAAGATTCAAAGTGGGTAAGTAATTTTCTCCAAAGTCAGTGTACAACTTAAGAAGGAGCCTGGTCATCTGTCTCTTAATCCTTTTACCCTATTAGATTTCATATTTTGACTGAAATTTAGTGTTATCGTAAGGTAGGTTGTACTGAATTATGGAGAGCTTTCAATGCCAACATAAGATTTTTCTTATTAACTTTAAATGAATTATTTTTCTGATTAGAAAACCATTCCAAATGGTCTGGTAGAAAATTTTATAAATGTAGAAGAAAAGCATTAACAACAATGATAAAAAATCAGCTTTCTTACCCTAATATCTATATGCAATCCATTGTTAACATTTTAGTGTGTTTCCTTTCACACACTCAACACATACATATAAATTATATAACTTACATTATCATATACATAATTCATATGCCACCTTTTATATAATTAGTATAAAATGTAAGTGTTTTCTAGTGTCACTATAACTGCTTCAAAAACATTGTTTATATACTTAATAATACTTAATTGTGTAACTGTAACATAAATTTACTTAGCTGGACTTAGGTTATTTCTAATGTTTATTATTGTAAGTAATACCATAATGAAAATCTGTACTAAAACTTTGTCAAGACTTTTGATTATTTCCTCATACTATTTCTGGTAAAGAAATTTTAAGTTCACAGAGTATGAAATTTTTAAAGATTCTTGGTACCTATTTTCAATTTCTTTTTCTGAGAGCTCAGACTAAGTTGTCCTCCCAGCAGGACAGTGTAGGAGTGTGTATTTCCTTGCATTATTGCCAACATTGAATATTCATTTTTAAAAAATTTTACTACTTGGTAATTAAAAGATATTCTTTAGATTTGATTGGATTTTCTTTGATTACTAATTAGCTTGACTTTATATGATGACTTTTCCTTTTTATGTGTTTTCTAATTATTGTTTGATTGTCTTTCTTAGGTTTTATTTCTTTTGAGGTTCTGTTGAGATATTTCAAATTTTCTCTTTTATTCTGAGACCTATAGAAAAATTTTGAACAGGGAGATGAAATATGATCAGATCTGTTTTCTCTTTCAACTGAACAGTGTAAAACATTTTGAACAAAACATATGGGGATAGATTTAAGCATATTCACATAGTACTATCTCACACATACTACATTTCTCTCTTTTCAAATTAAATTAAATAATTAAAATATTTTAGCTGCCAAGTGGCACAGACTGGCAATATACTCCTTAAGTTACACAACATTCAAGTAGCTAAAGTCACGGTTTATGTATGTGTGCTCAATTAGAAAAGAGGCTAGTGCCAAAATAATCACAAATTTGCCGTAAACTAAAGTTTATCACTGTTACGTGAGAAGAGATACTGAAGAACTTATTTGTTCCAGTCGTCCTGAAAAAAGAAAATGATTATGAAAAACACATTTCAGATAAAGCATGCGAGCACTTCTAAATCTTTACAACAATTTATGGGATAGCACTTATCTTTAGTCCATTTTATGGATTAGAAAATTGAGGCACAAATTCAAGTGACTTTCCCAAAACAATTAAGTAGGTAGCAGTGCTGTGATTTGATCCCAGGTATCTGGGCCCAGAGTTTATGTACATAACATACTCTTTCAGAAGTGGAAATAATTAATTCCATGTAACTACATTTTCTTAATACCAGCAGCATATTAAACACTGTACTCAATTTAAGGAGGTGAAAGATAAATAAGGGATGGTTCCATTTGAAGTTGGGGACCATATGTATATTCTTTCCCCAAATGGAAATGTTTTCTTTCTGGAAATACAGAGGATTCTCAAAAGACATTTTATCCTTTGACTTCTTTCTTTCATGAGCGCTCAGGGCTCTCTAGAGTACTTCCAGAGTGGATTTTTGATCATCTCTAGAGTCAACAACTAGCTTTCTACTTCAGAGAGGAGCTGATATTACTTCTGGAGGAAGAAAAACAGAGAAGGAGGCTGTTATATATTTGTCCTGTTCCCTGAGCAGCAGGTAATCGCCACGACCCTCCTGAGAAGGCCTCCCATGGCGATTTGGTCACCATTACATTTCATTTGACAGTTCGATTCCTAGAACTGCCTTATTATCTGGGATCCCTGTCCTGGACTTTGTTTAGAGAAACCTCCATGTTAAATGTGTCAGATCCATCCTTGCTGATAGCACGAATGCGGTAGATTCTTCCACAATAAAGTACTCTTTCCCAAGAGTTGTTAGCATCCATTTTCCTGTTTCTCCTGATTCTAGTTTGTAGTTCTGGAACATTCACAAGAAATAGTGTTGTGCTCACTACAATTGTCCATGGCAGAAGAGCAATATTTTGCAATGTTAAACGATTCACATTACTCTTCAATTTGTTTTACTCCTGTTTAGATGTAGCATGTGTGAACCATGATACCAATTCTTTCTATTGGCAAACAGATGGAATGAAAACTAGATTGTGAATAGTTTTTCTGAAAATGTTTAATAAGATCCATTAATAAAATTTAAAATTAGTTTTAAAGTTAAAAATTTTAATATTAATTAAAATGTTTGTTTGAATATATAATATTAATGTTTAATAGTTAATATTTAACTAAAATATTTTTTAAAATAAAATTAAAATTTCAGTTTTATTTAAATATTTTGTTTAGAATTTTGACATTTCCTATGATTTGATTTTGTCTTTTAATTTTAATAGTTAAAAAAATTGGACACTTGTACATCTTCATGGGAGAAGTGTCTGTTCAGGTCCTCTGCCCACTTTTTAATTGGGTTGTTTTTTTGTTTTTGAGTCCCACTCGTTCTTTGTATATTTTCAATATTAGACCTTTATCAGATGCGTTGTTTGCAAATATTTTCTCCCATTCAGTTTCAGTTGGTTGTCTCTTTGCTTTGTTGATGGTTTCTTTTGCTGTGCAGAAGCTTTGTAGTTTGATATAGTCTCATTCATTTATTTTTGCTTTTACTTCTCTTGCCTTTGATGTCAGGTTCATGATGTCCTCTTTGAACACAAGATCTATAAATTCAGCACACCTGAAACATATGTAATTAATTCTTGATAACCAATGTCAACCCAATTAAGTCTAGCAATAAAAAGAAATTGGAAACATCTAATTTTAATATTTTACTTTTACTGTGTTTTTGATAAAAATACATGTCATTTTTTAATACTTTGAATACAATTGCATTTGATTTTTAATTCTTTAAGTTATTGATGGAATAAAGTATGTAAAAATCTTGTTTGTAACAACATAATAATTTTGTTGAATTGAAAGCAAGAAAACGCCATGAAATAAACATATAATAATTAATGAATGGTTTGTTTTTATTTTTTGCTCATCCAAACATTGTTGGTCCTTCAACAGAAATGTTGAGTTGCCTTTGCTATTTTTTTCAACTTTTAGTTATATAAAATCATAGCTTTATATATGTATTTTAATTTATTGTCATAAAGGTATAGTTTCAAATTTTTTAATTTCAGTTTTTTAAGCTTGATCTATAATCTTTAAATATTTGAGCATATGATATAGGGGCCTCCATCTGTACTCTTGCTCTGTGCCCTATAAATGTGTGAGGAAGGCCTGTTGTCTCCATAGACACGCCTGCTGCGTGGGGTGTCGCTACGTGGGGTGTCGCTACGTGGGGTGTCACCGCTGCCTACACAGTCTGTTCTCTTCTTGGCTCACTCCTCATCCTTCAGGGCTTGGCCTCAATGTTGTTAGTCTCTGATACTTCCATCTAGATTTAACCATACCCTCCCCAGGGTTCCCACAGCACTTTCTATGTTTTCTTATTACTGCCCATTTATATGGCTTTCTTTCCTCCTCTACAGTGAACTCTTTGAGGCCAAGGATTCCTCTGTCATCTCAGTGCTATTAATGTTTGTCACAGAGCCTAGACTCTAGCCTGTGCCTTCTATAATTGTTTGATGAGAAAATGAACTCTTATCCCAATTCTCCATCTGCAGAGAAGCATGTGTGTGATGGGACATATAGGCATACACCCAAATACACACTCTGTCTTCCACATAATTTTCTTGGAGTCTGCTTACCAAATCGAACAATATATTTGTGCAACATAGATTTTTAATATTATGATCTTATTTTTTTTGTAAGTCAAATGCAAACCTGTTTCCTCCTACTCTTTGAGTGGCAACTATGAAGTTGGCATTATCATGTGTTCTTAAGGTTGAGAGCACTTGCCTTCTTTTTTGCTACTTTTCTTATTATTTTAACAGCTTAAACTTTTTTGGTTTGCTCAGCTTGTTAACACTATCAAAGAAAAATGTAAAAAGAAACAGTTTGCAGTTCTTGGTTAGATTTAATTCAAAGAAATTTATTAAGAAAGAATATTCAAAGGTGAATATTTCAGAACTTTTCTCTATACCAATGACTACCGATACTAAACCTACCTTCCTTCCCTGTGCTAAACAATTTTTTTTACCAAGATTATATTCCTATTTCCATGTCAAACAATACTGGGGCCAGGCAAAAATAATTTAACTACTTGCTCCAGGGAATAGCTGCTGCTGGAAGATAAGACTTGAACCAACTAAACAAGATTACTTATCAAGACAAACAGTTTGCTCATCAGGACCTATTTAAAAACTCTTACCTCACTGTACCCACCAATCCAAGTCTGTTATATCACCAAATCTGCAGAATTGCAACTAATAAGCCTCCTTGCAAGACATTCCTTAAAATCACCCAATAAACCTTATAAATGTCTTTTCCTAACACATTCCTTCTCTGCTCAGACACTACCAAGACTGTTATCAAGGTGATCACCTTCTTTACTTCACGACCTTTAATACATTTAGCTTTGCTTCATCAACAGATTTTTTTTTGGTGGTCTTTTTGGATTTGACGGTAAAGTACCCTCAAGAATCTACCAAAATATGGTATCTCGAGACTCTGAAATTGGAATAGCGTACTCCTAGCAGACCGTTTGGACTTCCTGTCTGGGCTCTTTCTGACTGAGATGGGTAATACATTCCTCAATGGGTTAGAACTGTGTTTTCTTAATTTACAGCTCCCAAATGTCTCCTAGGGATAATAAATCCTTGTTTAGAAATTCTTTGGTTATCTAATCAGATTGAAAATATTTTCCTTGGAGAAAAGCCATCTTGTGTCTAAAGCTACTTTCTGGTGAAAGTAAGTAAGAAGATAAACAAAGGATGAAGATAGGTATAGATATGATCCATCCCTGGAGGAGTTCAGAAGTTCTTCTAATTCCAGATTTCTTACAGGATAAACTTTACCTTACCTGTGAGAAAGTCTTATGAGGTCTTATACATGAGAGCCTGGTTCAAGACAAGTTCTCTGCTCCAAACCTTCCATCTACATTTGAGATGGCTAATGATCAGACTGGGGGCTAAAATTGATTGAACGTTTGTGTTACCCCTGTATTTATATGTTGAGGTCTAAACCCCAATGTGATTGTATTTGAAGATATGCCTTTTCTGGAGGTAATTAAGGTTAAATGAGGTCATAAGGGTGAAGCCTTAATTCAATAGGTTTAATGTCTTTTTAAGAATAGGCAAGAGAGAAGACAAGTGAAGACACAGTGAGAAAGCAGTTGCCTACAAGGCAGGAAGGAAGCTCTCACCAGGAATTAAACTGGCTGGCACCTTGATCTTGGACTGACCAGCCTCCAGAACTATAAGAAAATAAATTTCTGTTGTTTAAGTACCCCAGTCTACGGTATTTTGTTATGGTAGCCTAAGCTGACTAATATAAAAGCCTAAGATACCAAGGGTACAAGCAACATATTCAGAAGACCACTGCTTTTATGTTGGTGTCTAAGTCCAAGTTCATGCCCACTGCAGACAGGGAGATGCTAGTATGACAGGCCCAACAGACCTAAGGAGAGAATGCTTTTCCAAGTCAAGGTCTTGCTCCTGGATCTCATTAGAACTTTGGGAATTTTGCTTCTAACATGTATTTATTTATCCATTTAGGTGGCATAAGTTCACTAAGGATAATTTAGAATTACAGTGGTTATTTTGGCAAATTTTGAATTTGAAAAAAAATTATTTGAGAAGCTCTTTAGAAGGAAAATGGTCTGCATATTTCATTATTATAAGAAATCTTCCAAAATAAATCTAGTTCCCAAAATTAATGGCTTCAAAAGATTTCTTAGCCAAGGGTCATAAGACATACAAGAAACTTAAAACCATCTCTCTTAGGTCTTCCTGAACTGCAATCTTAATGCAACTGTCTTGATTCCTTTTTTCCTTCTTTTCCTTCTTGGGCTCCAATATTACCTTCTCTCCTACTCTTCTTCCTGACTCATCTCCTTTACCTTCTAGGCAAAAAATAAACTCCTGAATCTCAAATATTTCTTAAAGTTAAATCCACTTCATAACAAATCAAGTTCTGCTGTGGTTGATTTTTAAACCCTGGCCTTTGCATTAAGAGACACTACTAACCACTTTCTAAAACCCACACACACAAAAGATGCAGAAATATACAAAGGAATTTAAAGTTGTTTTAAGAACAGATAATTTAGAAATCCCAAATTTATAATCAGTTGGTTCATGTTACTAGGAATCTCAAATGCAAAAAACTGGACGAAAAAGTCAACGTGGAAGACTCTGAGGTTGGCCTGAAAGACCATGAACTGTAGAGATGTAGAGGGGCTAGAAAAGCTGGAGATGTGGAGCAAAAGCTGTAAGAGGCCATCCTCCAAATCTGTTCTATGAAAACAGATTGCATATAATCTTGTCTTACAAGCAAAGAAAGGATGAGTCTCTCAGTGACTTTAGGAATAGGCTCTTTAACACCTTTAAACAACATTCAGGAATAGATTCTGAGGTAGACGTGGCCCCAACTCTTCACTTCCTTTGAACAACCTGAAGCCAGATCAGTGGATTTTACGTGAAAGGAAAACATGAATGGAAAATAGCTCTGTTTGCTGGGTTTCTAACTTGTCACTAAACACCTGAAATCCCCTCAAAGTAAAATCAGAATAAGATCTAGATCAAATTGTTGGTCTTACAGATAAAGCAATTGGAAGTTCCCACCCTAATCACAAGAACTTGAGTAAGGGGCTTATTGTTAAAGACATCTGTAGAAAATATAAGCAGAAAAGACAATCAAAAAGTAATTGCACTGTGATAGGTAAGAAACTAAAGAAAATAACTAAAGTGAGTGGGCAACACAATACTCCCAAAGGGAAACCCAGTGCACATTTTCCCATTTTTGCCCTCACATTTACAAAAAGAAATTCCTTCAAATATTAAAGCACAGTCTTCCAAATTAGTTATTGATACAACAAACTCTGCTACCATTCCACGTTTTTCTTGTAGAACTAAGGTACTAGTATCTCTAGACATTTCCTTCATCTCAGTCTATAACCAAAGAACATCTTTTTCTCCTCTATGATATCATACCTGTGAACTAATTAAGGAGGGATCTAGCAGGTAAATGGAATTTTTATATAAAATATTCTTCTGTTGGCCTTTTTCTTGAAATCCTGAGGACTATCTTACTTATCATCAGATAGTAGCTAATTTGGATATTGGTATATTGGTATTTTTGTGTCTTAAAAAAATGTCTAAATTTATACTTTCTCGAGATATAAGACCACTTATGTTGGCAAAATTATTGGTGCCAAACTCATTGAGGTTCAGACTGACCAGTACAAATCTCTATCCAGGTGTCAGTGGAGTCCCACGAGTTGCTGAACCTCCACTCTTCCTGGCATTCATGAGACTAGACAAGGCTGTGTGATTTCGGGGTAGTTTCCTCAGCACTCCAACTTTCACTCTACCTCCAGTGTCACTGAGGCCTGATAGGGCTCCAAACTTCCACACAAGCCTGGAGGCTCTGAGACAGACTGAGGTGGTATGAGGGAGAGCTGCTCAGAACTCTGGTTCCTCTCCCTAACCCTCCACCTCCATTGAACATCAAGGAGACTGAGGAAACAGTGCACATGAAGTGAGGTAGTCAGTACTCCCTCCCCATCCTGTGTATCCACCTCCACCTGGACCAAGGCAGGAGGAGATAAGGCAAGGTGGAGTGAGTTGACATAAATGGATGTCATTTTGTGTCAATACTTTTGGAGTGGTTTATTAAACACCACTAGGTCACTGAAATATAATTTGGGTCCTGGGAGCAAGGTGCTGGTATAATAAATCCTAAAATATGTGGCATTGATATTTTGAGTAGGTGGCAGGCAGAATCATGGCAGTACTCAAGGTTGCCATTGAAGTCATGAAGGCATGAAGGTATTGGCAGAAATTGTCACCTGCAGTAACATAGAAAGTAGGAAATATACCCAATGAACTTCACAGCCTAGCTAAAGAGAGTTCCATGCAATACTAAGAATGTGAGAGGAGAGAGGTTAATGAACTATGCGGTTTTCAAGTAAGATACAGAGAAAAAGTAGAGGCTCTAGATATTCTTTACAGTCAACAAAAGATTGTCAAAGTAAAAAAAATAGTCTATGGTAAAGATCAATGTCAGGGTGTTATCAGGAAAAAAACAAAGCCAAGAAAATGGCAGTATTAATAAAACCCCTTATTAAGACCTCAGAAACATTTAATTCAACATATCAAAGACCCTTTCCACTAGACAGAATGTCTTCTAAGGACCATAATTAGATGCCTTGTACACCCTATCCATCTAAACAATAGGACTTCTGAGCATCTAAGAACATGGCTCTAGAGCAGCTTTGAAGAAGAGTCAAGGAGGGAAGGGCCTGTTCTAAAAAGATTTGTGGGTGTGCTTTTGTCTAATGGTGTAAATTATAAATATGTAAGAACCCTACAAAGTTCTAAAAATAATACAGCAGTGGGTGAGTCTCAAGTTGCAGGCAGAGGCCCCCTGGACCTAGCCTGACCATGTCTACCTGTAAGGCTCAAGTCACCTGCACCGTCGCATACTTTGTCTCAGAGGGTCAGGGGCTCAGTGCATGTGCCCCACCTAATGCTCCTGAACAGGAGAAAAAAAATACCCCAAACAAAAACACCAAAAAACAAACAAAACAAAACAAAACCAAACCTCCTTCACTTATTCAGCTCTTTACTTGTGTGCAGTGACTAACTCTCATTTAGCTTGATTCACCCAATTTATTCATATCAATTAATGGGATAACAAGTCATCAGCAGTCTTTAGGTTTTGCAGAACCATTATCCTCACTTCCTAATTTACTTCCAGAGAAATGATGTATGCAAACATTTTCTCAGACATTAGGAGAGTAGATCTATTCTTCAACACACATAAATAATTATGTTTTCCTTTCAACTCCCACCTCAAAATATGCATGGATGTTTCATGAAATCCTTTTTGGACTTTGGTTTATTACAGATTCCTTTTTTCCTACCCATGACACTATTTTGACATCCTCTTTCTAAGATGCCAATCTGATTCCCTCACTCTTGCTTCCAGGTTTGAGAAAAACTTCACAGCTTCCCATTACCCTCAGGACAAAATCCTAAGTGTTCTGTGTGCTCTGTCCCCTGCCCAGCTGTGTCCATCACCAAGCACCCCATTCCAAGCCTCTGGCATTTTCCTGACCTGCATTTTCTCCTCTGTCCTCCTGGATGTTACACAAAACGTTCCTGTTGTTCGGATGGTTTTCACCATGTGTTCTGGCACAGGCTTCTCTCAGCCCCAGTTCTTAGAAGTGGTTTCTGATATTTCTTCTTGTACCTTTCCTGGTAGTCCAGGTGTCCCTGCTCTAAGGTTCTCTCTCGAAATGGCCGCACCGTGTGGCTATCATTGACTTTGTTTTCCTTTCTGATCTGTCCCATTGAACAGGAAGCTCTTTGAAGACAGGAAGTGCCTTTCATTTGTGCATGCTCAAAGCTTCAACCAGCACCAGGAATATGAGGGGCACCAAGTGATATTCTGTTAGAAAGGAGAGGATGTTGCCTGTCCTCCTACTTCTGGGGAAACCTCCCTGTCATCAAACTTAGGGTATTGTCAGTGCTTTTAGGAGGAAATATCCCATTGGAGCCCAGGAAACTGCAAGAGATGACAGAGTTGCCAGAGAAAAGATTGGCAACTCTTTTCAAGTGATCATATGGGATCACCACTGTCTCTTTGAGTTGTTTTAGTGAATATTCACTAATTTAACAAATAATTTTTTGAGCTCTGACCATGTGCCTGGCACTGGGGATTCTATAATGAAGAAGGTAATTGTGATCCACATTAAAATGGATCATGGAAGACCAGCATTAAACAAATTCACAAACAATGACTAAATTCCAATATGTTGAGATAAAAGCTATAAAGGAGATGTAGAATGCTTAGACAGGCTGCAGATTTTAGATTCTCTAGAAGCATTAGGGACATTTTCTTAGAGAGAACAGTTTAACTTGATCTGTGGAGGCGGTAAAATTGCCCTCCTCAGGCCCCCAAAGCCTAGAAGCTTAGGGATGGTGGGTGGGCAAAACAAAAGCAGGAAGAGCATGCACAGAAGCCCTGCAAGAGGGAAGAATGGACACGTGAACAAGGGAAGGATTACCGGAGTTAGGGCTGAGGAGGAAGGCTCTGTGCCTGTGACACCCCTGGAAGCACTTGCTGAACAAGCTCTGAGCTTCTGAGTTTTTGTTCCCTTTGCCACAAAAACTAAACACGCAGTCTCCACCCTTGTATTAACTCCTCCTGCCCATGATCCCATAGGCTCCCCGAGCATCTGGCTTTCCAGCCAAACCTCCCAGGATGGCAGGTCCGCACCCTCCCCTGCTGCCCCGCGCTGGAAGGAGTAGGACGGCCTTTTCCTCCGCCAGCCACCGCGGCCTGCGTGTTGTGGCCTCCAGCAGCCTCCTCCAACGCCCCCGCTTCTCCTCCGGGCGTCACGCCGCCAGCTCTAGCGCGCCCTCTGTACCATGGATCTTAGACAGCACGTCCTGCTTCGCGTCAGTAGAACGAGGAGCTTAGCACGCATGCGCTGCCTTGCTCTTCTTCTCCTCCTCCTCCTCCCCGCTTCCAAACTGCTGTCAGCTCTGTGTGTCAAGAACTGGCCCTTCTGTTTACCTGAAATCCCGTCTTCTGCGTGTTGTCAGGAGTATTGGTTCCCGAGCGGCGGGGCACCCCCAGGGCGGTGCTGGGCCATTCAGGGGTACTTAAAAAATAATCAGTGTTGGCAAATAGACAAGTAAAAAAATGCAAAACGTTAGTTATGGAACAGTAAATGTTCTGTTTGAATCACTGTTAATGGAGCCACTTCAAAATTAGCTCACATTAGCCAATGACGGTTGATGAGGGCGTGGCTATGAGTCCCTCCCCCAAACCGCTCTTCTACCAATCATTACGCCCAGTTTCAGAATAATGCATTGGCCATGTTTCTAGAATGTGCCCAAACATAAATACATCTATAGTCAGACTGTTTAATCAGTTTAATTGACTGAGTAGAAGTAAGTGCATTGTTTTGTGATTCTTTTCAAGTAGTTTTTTATTTGAGTAGTTGATCATCATTATCAATATTTAACTGTTACAAATATTATAAAATTAAATCTGTGGTTTGAACTTTTAGTGTAGATATTTTCTTTCCTAACTTATCACCTCGTTTCCACTGTTTTTCATTAAGATAGGAACCAAACAAAAGTGTCAGTATTTAAAAGCAGCTGTTTTAAATAAAAGTTTTAAAATTTATTGAAATGGGTTTTAATGGGGTTCACAAGTGAAAAAAAGTTGGAAACCACTGGTCTAGAGATTAATTCTAAAAATGGAAAATTTGTAAATCACATTTGTGACCTTATAATCAAGTAAATAATATTCATTTTTATTCAGGTAAGTGATTAGACCCCTAGAGAAGGAAACGTCACTGTTGCTAAAAGTATGCCACTTTTGAGAGTTGGTGCCTTAGGAAACTTTTTTCTTAAAGTCTCAAAGTCAAATGAAGGTCATTTTTTCTATTGTTTAATATTTTTCAATTCATACAACATCTCCATTTGTTTACTATTGGGAAAATTATTTCATTACTTAATTTTTTTCCCCTGCAATTTCTAATTGTCTCTTGCTTGGCTGGCAAAAGAAACATATGCCTTTCTCAAGTTGTCACTAAGAATTTGTAGTTTTTAAAGTAAACTATCTGCTAATTGGAACCCACGATGTTCTTCACAAGGACAGCGTGGTCACAGTCCATGTCCTGTCCGTTCCAATTTTCTGGTTGTGTTCTAGGTGTTGTGCAGCTCTCCAGGACTTGTGATTTGAAGTTCTGGATTTGTTCTGTTTGCTTTTTTTACTTTGCATTTTGTCCCTGTGGTTTCATCTTTCTTTTCATTTTGTTAGAGTCTACCTTCAGGTAATATTTTAGAACATGTACATGGGCATATAAATCTCTTTTTTCTTGACTAGCTTAAATGTCTATTTTCACTCCCCACCTTTAATTGGCAGTTGGAATGAGAATGAAATTTAAATTAAAAAATATTTTCCTCTAGAGTTTTTAAGACCTTACTTCATCACTTCTGATGATCAGAAATAAGATTATTATATTGAAGATTAATATAAAAATTACTTTAAAAATAGCTTTGTTTCTCTTTCTTCCCAGTCCCACCCTGATATTATTTTTATCTAATGTAATTTTACTGTTTGAGCTCTAAAGATATTTACGTTTTTGTGTATTTTTATGTATCATGTAGTTTAAAGAGCTTTAAGAGGATATATAGACACAGACATGCATACATGCTCACAAATATATGATATTTTCTGTCAACTAACATAAATGTTTGGTAAAGTTTACTTTCAGTGAGATCTTGTTTCAGAAGACTATTCCCTTTTATGATTTCAGATACTATTTTAAATGAAACCCCTGCCTTTATCTTCTATTCTTTCAACTATGTACCCTGTGGGTTTATTATGCACTCATATTTCAATATGTATTTCATGACTATAACACTACAACTGCAAGGTGCTCTATTTTTTTTTCCCTTTATGCTCCATTCTTTTTCAAAGCATTCAGAAGGACTCTAATCATTCAGCTTCTCATGACATTTTTGATGAGTGATATAAAGTAAGTAGAAAGAGACGTCTTTCAAATGGACAGGTAAGAGATTTGTGTGTGTGTGTGTGTGTGTGTGTATGTGTGTGTGTGTGTGTGTGTGTGTGTGTGTGTGAATGTTTTAATAAGATTTCCCACACACCCTTCCCCACATCCTCACAATTTTCCTTGAATAATGACATGGATATAAAGGATCTCCTAGATGTAGCAATTTTAAGAGAATTCTTACATTGTAAGATTGGAATGGCCTGAAGCAATGCCTTTATTTCTTTGTCAAATCTCACAAACTGAAAAGGTATTAAAGAAATGGTGTTGGGGACTTTGCGAGAAGAGTGTCTTCTTTTTTGATTCTCTTTCTTCCTATTCCCTCAATACTGCCCTGGTGGGCATGAAACTGCCACAGGCATTGGTCTTTGAAGAACCAGGCAAGTGATATTTCCCTTCCAGAGATGTGCCTCAGATAGATGCTCTGAGAGAGTACACAACGTTCTCACAGTCAGCAGGACTGGCTATTCTGCTGTACTACAATTGGGACATGGCATGTACTAATACTAAATCTAAGAAATTTCTCAAAGAGTAAAAAAGACTTTCCTCAGAGTTTTTTATGTAAAATCCAGCACTATCTGTTATTCCTCCAACTTTTTAATATATTTATGGCAAAAATGATATTAGGCATTTTTACTTTTGGAGATCTCCACACCAGAATCATGCCAAATGTATTTTAATGTACTCATAGCTCAGTCTCAACCTAGTTTCTATACATAGAAATGTAAGAGCTGAGTCAAAGAGCAGTTGAACAACAAGCTGACTGAGTAGTTGACATGTAACATTTTATACACCTTTAATTAGTTTAATTTCATTTTGCTCAGAGATTTTTTTTTTTTACCAAACAATATGGAACCTTTATTTTTAACATGTTTTTTTTATACACCTGGAGTATGAGAGTAATCTTTTTACAAATGGAACTGATTACTATTAATAGAAGAAACAGTGACAAAACCAAACTGGCATTTGATGTGAACCCTAGGAGTTTAAGTTTCAAATCCAGCCAAAACGTTTGCTATAATCTCTTTCAGCTTTGCACCTGACTGTTCTGAGATCTTCCTATCAGCCCTGATATTGCCCAACAGGGCTTAGTGTTGGCTGATAACATGAGACAAGTAAGCATTCTCAAACTTTGTGATCTTGCTTTGTTCCAGTTTATCAAGATATCCCCTTACACCAGCATAAATGACAGCCACTTCTTCTTCACTAGCCATGGGAGAAAACTGTCCTTGCTTCAGCAACTAGGTCAGACACATACCATGACTCAAGATAGGTTGACTGGCAGCACCAATATTAGAACGAAACTGAGCAAAACCAGCAAACTCACTATACTGAGCCAACTCCAGCTTCATGGTAGCTATCTGTCACCTGCTTTATGTCCCTGGTTTGGGAAGCAGATTCAACACAGGACACAGACAAACCAACATTAGTGGCAGCACAAATATTTCTGCACATACCTCTTCTTGTTTCCAAGATCTGTCTGTCAGTGATAGAAATGACATTTGTTGGAATGTAAGCAGACACATCATCAGTTTGTGTTTCTATGACTGGTAAAGCATTAAAGGAGCCACTACGAAAATAATAATTCATTTTGGCTGCTCTGTCTAGCAAAAGAGAGTGTAGGTAGAACACATCATCAGGGTAGGCCTCACAATCAAGGGGGGCTGGGAAGCAGCAGAGATATCTGACAATAAACAACAGTCTATTTGGATAAGTTATTGTAGATAATCAAAACATGTTTGCCATTATCTCTAAAATATTCTCCCATAGAACAGACAGAAATAAGGAACCAGGTACTGAAATGGGACAGCATCAGAAGTATTAACTAAAACCACAGTGGTATACAAGGGAGGATCCAAAAAAAAAGAAATTATCTTCTAGAGGATGAGCCCCTTGGAGTATAAGCGCCCCCACTAAGTGAGCATTCTGGGACCCCATCTTCATCAGTGTACTCATTGGTATTGTTATAAGAGGCTGCATCCAGCTTCAGTGAATTTTTTGTGAAGACTCTTTCAATGCCTTTTCCTGTTTCATGATGGGTGATTTACGCAAACAACAGGTGGAGTGACCACACACCTACCCACACTATGCTGAGTGTTCAGCAGTTTTTGACCAAAAATGGCATGACCCCTGTGCTCCACCCACCCTATTCATCTGATTTCTCCCTGAGAAGCTTTGTTTGTTTGTATGTTTGTTCGCCTGGATCAAAAAAGTCCTCAAAGGGAAACATATTTTGCTGATGTGGAAGGGGTGAAACAAACAAACAAACAAAAAACAGAAGCACTAAAAGGCATCAAAATCAATGTGTTCAAAAACTGTTCTGATGTTGTTGTTATGGATAGACCTAGAGATCATCATGCTAAATGAAATAAGCCAGACAGAACAAAACAAAAACTATATGAATTCACTCATATGTGGAATATAAAACTGAAAGCAACAAAGAAAAAATAAACCAAAAAAAACCCCTACAGACACAATAAATAGTTTAATGGTTATTTGGGGGCAAGTGGGGAGGGGGTGGGAGAGAAGGGAGGGAGTGAGAAAGGAGGGAAGGGGAACTAAATATAAGGTGATGGAAAGAGAACTCACACTGGGTGGTGAACTTATTATACAACAAGTTGACAATGCACTGTAGAATTGTATACCTAGAACCCATGTAATTCTTGCTAACTAATATTACTCCAATAAGTCTAACAATAAAAAAACTCCAACTGTTTTGAGCAGTGTGAACAGTGTCTTGATAGGTGTATTGCATCAAATGGAGTATACTTTGAAGGTGGTTGAAGTTTAAACATGTAAGAATAAATATACAATTTTTAATAAATAAATTCCTATTTTCTTGAGTCCCCCCCTCAACCTGTTCTTCATGGCATCTGCATCTGAGCAACAGTAGAACTCTTCTGACCAATAGCAACACAAATACAGTATAACTTTTTCTTTTCATCAGATCCATCATTGAAATGTTTCTGGTTAATAACTGTGTCAATAACAATTGATGTTTTGCCAGCCTGTCACCAATAACTAGCTTACATTGACCACGACCAATCGGCACCAAGCTATCTATAGATTTAAAGTCAGTCTGCATTTGTTCCCATACAGAGATTCAAGGAATGATCCCAGGGGCTTTTAGGCCAACTTGCCTGTGGGTCTTGGAACCAACTGGAGCATTTCCATCAGTGGTATTTCCAAGGGCATCCACCATATAACCTAACAACTCCTCTCCAACTGGAACATCCACAATGGATCCCCTTTGCTTCACAATACCTCTTCTTTAATTAGTCTATCATTTCCAACCATGACAACACCAAGATTGTCAGGTTCTAAGTTCAGACACATACCCATTAAACCTGAAGAAAACCCTACCATTTTCTGCTTGGATATTCCTCAACCCATGTACTCAGGCAAAACCAACATCAATACTTAAGACACACCCAGTCTCTTCAAGGTCAACAGCTCCAAGAATGTGCTCTTCAAGAATAGAGGGTATCTTGGCAAGGACAGTCTTCTGAAGATGAGTGCTGGAGGCATGAAGGTTCCTTGCAGCAATGAAGGATAATACCAAAATATTTTGGGAGACCAGCCTGACCTGCTAAGGAAGAGTGTATGCCACAGCCACAGCAACTCACACAACCTGCATCTTTGCAGCTTCTCCTCCTTAGGATGGTTCCTTTGTAGTGGCAGCTTCCATGCTGACTGTGTTAAGGGATTTTTAAAGCCAAAATTCCAACCAATTCATGTTTTCCAGAATACTTTTATACACCTTGACAGAACTGATAGGATCAAGCTTATGAGAAGAAGTGATAAAAACAGTCACTTTCATGGAGGATGGGGTTGGGCAACATAGGTGACAGCATGCTGCAGTTCAAGAGCACTAGCTCTGCCAACTCCTGGTTAGAGCTTTAGAGAAATTAGTTTAACCTCTCTGGGCCTCAGTTCTTCTGCCTAAAATGAAAGGCAGCAGAGATCCAAGATGGTGGAATAGGTAAACACTCTGTCTGTTTCCTTCTGTGAACACATTAAAATTACAACTAAATTATAGAACAATCAATCTGGAGAACCATCTGAAGTCTAGATGACAGAAGTTTTATAACTAAAGATATAAAGAAGAAGCCACATCAAGACTGGTAGGAGGGGCAAAGTTGCAGAATGGCCTGGTCCCAAACCTCCGCGTGGTGGTTGAGAATCAGAAGGGATATCTTGACTCCCACTCGGGAGGAGCAAGAGACCCCAGTCCCACACCAGGCTCCTCAGCCCAGGATACTGGTGCTGGGAAGAAGAGCTTCACATCTGGGTGTGAAAAATAGTGGGGGTTCTGGCAAGCTGGGTAAGATGGAAGGCTGTGGGAAATGCAGACGTCCTCTCACAGTGCCTGTGCAGAGACTCGATCACACATGAACGTTCACCCTGTGCTCCAGGGGGGCCAGATTGAATGGAGATATTCAGTCAAAGCCTGTGTGCCTAACATTTCCCAGAGGACGAGAAGGATATAAAGATTGGAAGTAATGAGAGAGTGTTATGGTAGTATGACACAGATGTGACATATGAGGGCTGTAGAGAAAAATCTGGCCATAAATGCATCTTTTTTTTTTATATTACACAGCTGGATAGTTTCCAGACAGCCCTCATAGATGCTTCTATAACTCCATGCCATTTTCTTGATTCTCCAGGTTGGCTCTGTTCTGAATGCTGAGGAACTAAAATAGCACAGAATTCTATTTGGTGTCCATATTCTCTTCAAGAAATATGTTAGAAAATTACATAATTACAATCCTGTGCAAAAGAGGTTTTTCTTAAAAAAAAAGTTCACCTGATGCAAATTCAAGTCTGTGAATTTAGAGTAAATTATCATGGAAGACATAAAGTAAGACACAGTAAGTCTGAAAAAGCCATACAATAATTATCTCATTTACCTCCATAGTACAATGGTATAATAGATGAAATGTCATCAACCATATTTTACATAGGCTACCCAAGGTTACATGGACAATAAGTGAAGATAATGACTAGTGATCCTCTCTTCATCCCAGTACACAGCTTTTGATCTTGTGCCTTAACTGCTTTTCAAAACATATACTTTGGTTTTATATACAAACTTTAAAATAACTGAGCATCTTTATGAATGAGGGTAACTTATCCATAGAGGCAACTGGGATAAGGTTCCTTAAGGGAAACCATTCAATGCTTCAGTTAATAAATGCTTGTGTGAGAGCTCTAGCCTATGAACAGCGGTGGCAGAGATACGGGAAGAAAGAGTCAAGGTCCTCAGAGAGCAAAGAAGAGAAGAAAATCAGAATAACATAAGTCAATCATAAATACATATCTAGAGTGTGTTCCTCTCCTCATTCCCCCCAAAGAAATTTCTGGCACTGAGCACTTTACATTTCCTCACTTTCAGCTCCTGAACTTTATCATGAGCATCAGTGTGAAAAATAAAAAAGAGTCTAGGAAATTTATGCTGGAGATAGAAGAGAAAGGGTGACCATTGGCTTCTAACCCTGGGGGGACCTTAGAATCATTTAGAAAACTTTGAAAAATCCCACTTCCTTGGCAACAACCTAGACCAATTACTTCAGGATTTCTGGGGTGAGTCAAGGGTGTATTTTTAAAACACCCCTATGCCTTTTCTTTTTGCACCTACACTTTAGAACAATAGGACAAAGAGAAGAAAAACCAAAAATATAAGAAAAGAGAAAAGGCTTGGACTGGTGGAATGAACAGTCTTGCATTTTTAGGCTTAGAAAATTTTGAGGATTCAAAGAATACAATGGTAAAGAGAAAAGACTGAGGACATCTGTCATTCATAGGGATAATTTTGAGAATGTCAGAGAGAAAGGAATTTTAAGGTATCTTGCTTTGCAGTAATAACATATTCTTTTTCCTAAACCCAAATAGTCCTGTAGTTTTTCAAGAATCTAAGTAAAAATCAGAGTTCTGAAAGATTGCTTTTTTAAAAAACTCATGACATGTAGAGGACCTTAGCATCTTAGCACCTTGCTTATATGTTGGAGTTACAGAAATTCAAGGGATTAAATAAAAATAAACTAAAAATAAATAAATATATAAAGGTCCATTGGTTTCCTGATTATTTGAGAAGAAATAATTAGAAATAATAGTAATAATAATAATCATGGATAGCATTATTGAACAATGATCATATGATGATATTCTTTGGTTAAACTTATTAACTTACATAATTGTCCCAATCCTGTGAGATGGGTACTATTATATCATTATTTCTATTTTCAAATGAGAAAATGAAGGAAAGGGAGATTAAAGAAATGCCTTCAAGCTACAGAGTTAGGAAGTGGTAGAGCCTAAATTCAAGTCCAGACAGTTTTATTATTCCCAGCGACCGCTTTTAAACACCAAGCTCTCCTGCCACAAAGAGAGAGAACTTGAATGACTCAGGGAAGAAGTATTGTTGAAAAGTGAAGAGGAGCCATTTAGGAAAAAGTTCAGAGAACTGCAAGGGAATGGGTCTGAAGAGTGAGAGGATTAGGGCAGCAATAACCCTTGAATGGAGAATGGCATACAGTAGAAGACTTCTGCTAATTGCAGAATCTCAGTGGTTTATAAATCAATGTGAATTCCTAAACCAAACAGAGAAACTGAAAGTTGCTTTTGCCTCTGGATCAAAGGAGTTCAGGAATTTAAAAAGAGAGAACAAGGATGGCACAGAAAGTTAAAAAGGAAGCCCCTTCTTTTTCCGAAGCCAAAGCCAAAGCCAAAGCAAAGGCTCTGAAGGCAAAGAAGGCAGTGCTGGAAGGTGTCCACAGTTCCCCTCCCACTCCCCCCCCACATACACACATACACACACGCACACACACACACACATACACACACACACACA
>PVJL010007262.1:0-80560 GCA_004026885.1 Lyroderma lyra
ATGTAATCCTTGCTAACAGATGTCACCCCAATAAGTCTAACAATAAAAATGAATTTTAAAAAAGCATCGCTAAGTGAAGCAACGAATGGCTCCCCCCAAGCTGGCGGGATGGGGGCAACCAACCTCCTTTCCGTGCTCACCCTCATGGCGCGGCGTTACAGCTGGGCACCGGAGACAAAGCCCGTGGATCTGTGGTTGTGCATTTTCTAGTCGGGCCTTGGTGCCCTTATATTCTTATTTAGCGTTTCAAAATTTAATGTCTTTGTGTAAAAGCCAATAGAGTGGGCTCTCCAAAAAACCTTTTCAACGTAAACCTGTTTTTGGTGTTTCACAGAAAAGTTAAGCATCTCCACCAAGCAGCAAATTTTCTGCCTTTCAGAGAAATTGCCATTGCACTCCTTATGCCACATTAAGGCGAGATTTGCAGAAACCAATCATATTATGACTTGACTTTGTGGATTCTAGGACTCGGGACTATAATTTTTCTTCATACTTTTGTTCAGTATATAAATCTTGGATGTTTTTATTAAAATTTCTTTCCGGGAAGTATTTCAATTTTTTTAAAATTGGGAATCTGAACCTATGAAAATTAGGAAACATTCCATTAGTCCTGCTATGAGTGAAGCAATTTTTTAAGGATAGTTTCTGGCTGTTTAGAATTAGCCTGTGAGTAGCTCCTGTCTATCTAGTAACTTTCCTGACAAGCAGCATTTTGGGACAAAAGAGGAAAAGACTTAGAATCGAAGGTCTACTTGGAGACCGTGAACTACAGCATTACCATTTAGCAGTGTGTTTAAATGGTAGTAATAATTGTAGTAGTAATAATTACAGTATTAGAGTAGCTCCTCTTTTCCTATGACTTAGGCATTTTGCATAAATTTACTTTATTTTATCATAAGGGCCTTGCAGAATTAGGATTATTGGTTCTTTTTATATGGAATGAGGAAACTGAGGCTTAGGAAAATTAAGTAAAAACATGCACAGCTCCCTTATTTCAGTTAGAGAGGGGTTAATTAGACATCAAAAAGAGGGTAGTTGCATTCAGTTTCTTGACTCTATGGCTATGACATCTATTCTCTTAATGTCTATGCTACGATATTGATTCATAAACAATAGATTCATAAACAAATAGATGAGACTCCCAGGGTGGCTTCGAGGTAGGTCCTCAGAAAACGCGGTGTGAGGAATAGGAGCTACGCCGTAGTAATGTAAGGGGAAATGGGAAGGCACGTGTAAAGGCAGCTGGCAGACCTACTAGGAGGTTGGTCCGTAGGAGGTTAGTCGGTAGTACCATCCAATCCCCACGGCGTTTGCTCCAAAATAGTTGTGATCCATCTTCAGATATGCAGGTTAGGAAATAAGGGCTGGAGAAATTAAATGACGACCCTACTGGCGTGAGTGACCGCGCATAGAGCATGGGCCTATGTTATCTTTTTAAAATAGAGAAAAATTTAACCCCTTGTGGACGTATTATCTGTTGAGAGCCTTAGCATGAACTCATGTGAAATGACTATTAGACTAGTGAACGGAAGGCCCTGGTAGCCACCATCCTGGTATTTATGACGGTCACCATTATCACCTAGTGCACTGCTCTCTTCTCTTCATCACACCAGGGGCTTCGAACAAGAGGGCCTTGTTTCCCTCCCACAGCGAACCAGTTACGCACTGCTGAGTAAAACCTCTCTTGAGAGGGCAGGAAACATTGCTCCTATGGATGATGAACATTACAGCACAATGTTTACCTGTATGAGAAAAGTGGCATTGACTAGGTTAGGGTACCAAGGTGGCCATAAAAATGTGCCTCTCGGATCTCCAACTGTAGGCAGTGTGCTTCACCCACGGCCTCAGCTGCTACGCCGGAGTCCTGCCCAGCTGTCACGTGCGGAAGCATTGCTTCCCTCCACGCGCCACGCCGAGTGACTAAGCCTGGCACACACTGAAGCAGGCTGGATGCTAGGAGACAGGGGACTCCTCTGACTGGCAGCCTTGGCTCCAGGGCTCATTGGGTTTATCAGAACTTTCTTAGAACAGACCTGCAGGCGAAGAGGCTTGGAGCCACTCTTCCCTTCCCTCTCTGTTCCACAGGAGTTTAACCTGCATTGAGGTCTGCGGGTACACGCAGTCTCCCCGTCCCCACTTGTTTTCCTCCTAGGACTTCCCCTACTAAATCCCTTGCAAGCTAATCCTCTGCTGGTATCTGCTTCGAAGAAAAACAAGTGAACAACAAACCAAACCAAAACCTAAAACCCCAGGCTCTTCATAGGTTTTTCAACATCTCGTTCTCTGTCTCCAGTTGACATTATCTCTGACAATTCACTTGGGTGGCTATTTTTTCACTAAACTGGAAAAAGACAGAGCCGTAGTAGATGACTCTCTTGATTGCTTTCCTTGTATAATTCTAGAGCTATCACATGCTCTCTGTAATATGGAATAAGACATTATTTCTTATATTTCAGTGTTAGATCACAGTGGTGCTAAATGGTTATTCTATGTGTTAAGTTATTCTTTGATCTAAGAACAAATACTGTTTTTACCAAAGAGTAAACCTTGCTAGGATTTTTGACTCATTGATATGGACACATTGCAATACAACAACAACAACAACAACAACAATGTATCTTTATTGTTAACACTTCTGATCCAGAACTACTTACATAATTGTAGAGGAAAGCACAAAATGTCCTTCTAATTGGCGTTGCCTACCCCCCAAATTAAAAGTACTTTAATTAAACAAAATTGTATGTCTGTCACTACCATCAGAAGCCAATGTGAAATGCAATTATTTTCTTCTGTTAGTTTTGAACCAGTGGCAATAGTACCAAAGTTTTAAACCCAATCTTTGTGATAAAAAACACAATCTTACTCTGAGGTAGATTGCTTCTTCCTAAGTCAATACTTGATTCGTTAAAAGCACAATGGTTGTATTATTCACCTAAATGACAAATAGAGCAAATAGGATTTTTAATACAGACGGGAAAGGCTATGGTATTTGTGCTACAACTCTAAGAGGTAACAGTTATTGTTTGTCCTTAATGAAGAGGCGAACACTGATAATCCATCTTTATCAATGGAATAGGACTGGAGTCTGAAAACACACTAGATTTAATCTAAAATGGAGTGTTGAGATTTTCCAAAATCTCCTACATATTATCCCAGTGCAGGACTTTTTCTTTTTTATAATCTTGTTCTAAGGCTGTGATCAATGAGAACTTTAAGAAGGATTTAGTGGTGATGATAGGATTTTCTTCTCTTGAAAAATGCCACACTGGGGTACATTGCATTAATGGAAAAGAATTTTTGAAACTCGTTACTTGATAAAATTTTGCAATACACATTTGAGACCTTTGTTTTCAAAAGCTTTTAAAAACCCTATTTTTAAGGTAATAGTCTTGATATAATGGTGTGTTCAACCTTGATATAGTGTGAGAGCTGAAACAATGATCCTTCTAGATTTTGAGGTGTCCCAAAATGAAAATGCAATGAAATTGTATATAGGAAAAGTTCTTTAATAACATGTTTATTTAAATCTATCTTGGCTGCAAGACTTCCTAAAATAATTTACATTTTAAACATTTTCATCACATTTGTAGAGCTGTACAAATACGGGTTCTATTTAAACGAACCTAAGGAGAAAACAGATGTATCCTTAGTGTCCATGGAAATTGGGTCCAGGAGTCAAAGCCATGCCTGCTGTCTGGTGGGGACAACCAGCCTCAGCTCCACTTGCGATCAGATTAGCCCTCACTCCAGTTGGAGACCAACTGCAAAAACATTAGCCATCTTTCCAGCTCAAAGTCAAAGTATGAACCCAGGCGTGCAGTGCCAGCTCTGTCATTTCTAGGCGCTCAGGCCATTCCTCAACCCCAGGGTGAAAGCTGAAAATATTTAACGTTGCTGTACCAGCTCTGCCTCATTTGGCGGGTTGTGCTTAGACTTCAGCCTTTCCACGGACCTTTTAAAATTTGATAAAAACCAGACATGGTTGGCCCCAGTTCTGTTATTTTCATTTTTAGACCTATTTGTAAAGTAAACTAAATCCTCTGCTTCTCAGTGGCTAGAACTGCACTCACTATATGTTTATGGGGAAGGGTTCCATTTCAACCAGAATATTCTTTGCTTATGTACTTCTCTGTACAGTGTAGTCCCAATGCCTCCCCCCAAAACCCCCAAAGTATACACATGCATCCATGTATATGCATAGATCTTCCTATACATATTATGTTCAAATACTTGCACCCTATTACTGAGCAGACTTCTCCTTTGGGAAGCACCTCATCTTCCCGACGCCAGCTGCATTTTAATTCTAATCAACATGTTTTTCCAATAAAGTCACTTACAGTTTAGGAGGGGCCGAGTCCCCCGCTCTTACTTACGTGCACGTCCAAGTGGACACGTTAGAGCCTTAGCTGTCACGTACTCGAAGCCCCGCCCTGTCCCTGCGAGCTCGCAGCTTCCGTTACCGTGGTGACTTCACCTCTGTCGTGCCCTCCCATTCCGTTGTTTTATTTTTGCCGTGTTTCCCTCATTGCTTGCTTTGCTTTCGACTTTTTTCTAGTATCGCAAAAATGTCAGGCCCAAGCCCTTCTCAGTACTTTGTTCTAGTCAACTATGATTTTTTTTTTTTTTTTTTTTTTTGCCAAAAACCTCGGCTTTCACTGTCCTCCCCCTTAGGTGCTTTTCTTCTTTTTCTGATTTTGTGGCTAGAAAAACTCTGTTCTGTTCATTTCCTCTAAGAAGAGGAGCACATTGCAAACTCAATTAATTACCCATTCTCACGCCCTACTCGCTCCTCAAGACAGCAGAAAATTACTCTCAAATTATGCTTCTTTTTGTTGTTATTAATAAGACTAGTAGTGGCAGTAGTAATAGTGTTTACATAGTTGGAGAATATTGAAGAGTAAAAGAAAATTGCTGAGCAGTTTACGGATGTAATTGCATTTAATGGAAGTAATAGCACCACCTAAGTAAATAAGCCAGTGACCTGGCATTCCCTTTAGACCGAAGGTTAGAGTTAGACTGAAGGTAGAATATGGGCCACTGATGTTCTGTTTTCCATATCCAATTGTGTTTTCTTTCACTATGAAATATTTTTTTAAAAATCAGAAGAGTTTACAAATATATAGAAACTGTCATTTTTTTTTTTTGGAGGGGGAAGGGTGGAAAAACTGGTAGATTTGGCCCAGACTTCTATATGGTGTAACGGACAACAGGCCACTCCCTTAAGAAGAAACCACCCGCCCTCTGCGAGCGTCTGCCATTCTTTGTCATTTTCTACGTCCCCAGCTTCTCTCACACACGTTTCCTGTCCAGTCCCAGCAAGCATTTGAATTTTCAAAGTTTGTTTAATCCTTTTATGTTGTTCATGACATCTTCTTGATCACTAAGTTCTGGCAGTTTTAGCCTCTGCATGAGGGTTGGGCAACTTTTTTTTTTCTTTTTTAAGGGCAAGATCGTAAATAATATTTTAGGCTTTGCAGACCTCTAAGGTCTCTGTTGAAACTTCTCAACTCTGCTGTTAGGGTTCCGAAGCCACCAAAGACAATATATAAATAATTGAATATGACAGTATTACAGGTATTCTAATACAGCTTTAATTAGGAAAACAGGCAGCGAACTCGATTTGGTCCACAAACTGTACTTTGCTTAATCCTGCTGTAGATGATGATGTGCCAGTGTTTTTTGCCCAGAACATTCTATCCATGAAATGCTCTAGGACAAAAAGAAAAAGAAAAGTTCCCTTATAGAATGAAACATGCACATATCAGAGATTTAAATTATCTGAAAAAGTGTTGGTATTGATTGGCCTTCACCTTTGTTTACCTATATGAGCTCCAATCATATTGGAGACAAAAACTTTATTTTTAACTTAATGACTCCTCCTCTCTCAAAGCACAACTTGACCTGTGTTTTCCATGGGAATCTTGAATTCCTCACTTTTCCTCCCTCACTGCCACTCACCTGGTCCAGTTCCTCCAGACCTGTGTCCCACCCCCTCTCCTTCTGAAATCCCTTGGGTTCTGTGCACCTCAGTTACTCTGTCTGTAAAATGGAGTGGAGACAGGAAATTATAGCATTGTGCCATAGACATTTATGAATATCAATACAGTAATTTCTGTAAACTATTCAGCATCTATAACTATTAATAAATAATACCCGGATCTGATATTTCACGGCATTGTGCACTTTACAAATTATTCTAAATGCACAATTCTATTCAATCCTTATTTATAACTTCATCATCTGTTTACTTATGTGTTCTTCAAGCTCAGGAACTTGAACATAGTAAGAGTGCAAATGCTGGACCATGTTGACAAGGTCACTGATTTCAAAGAACTTACATTCTAGAATGTGAAACAGATGGTACATCAACCAAAACATAAAGTTGATGATTGTATATTATGGTGAGGATTCTGCAGGTAATAAAGAAGGTGATATAGTAGAGGTTAAAGGGTAGTTTGCTATGGAATTTAGATAGATGAGCTACTGGAGTTGTGCGCCACGTGCGTACCATTATCCTGAGATATCAGATGTCGATGATGGCTCTGGGGTTGGGCCAGCAAAGTGTCCCTGTTTGACTTAGAGGGCCCCAGGAAATTCCTGGAACATACTTTAAACTCAACCCAGGAGTAATCATCATCAGAATTCTTTCCTCCAAGACTCGGGGATCTCAGTGGAGAGAAGATAGTCTTCCACCAGAGACTGTCAATGGAAAGATGAAAAGCAGTGACAGAACCAAACAAGGAAAGGACCTTAAGCTAACTTCTTGGTTAAGTGCAATAGCACCAACAGCAAAAACAACTTGTCCGATGCTTTCTTCAATATTTCCGAACAGAATTGTGGGGAACATGAGAGAAGGTGCAACCAATACTCATGTAAGGTTGGCTTATCCGCTTTTGCTGACACATAACATATATGGCAGGAGGGAGTGTGTAGTCAAATGGTTGTCAGAACTGATTAGGTGGAATATTGGAGATTGTCTAATGAATTTTGGGCACTTTTTTCCTTTGGACAAAGGGAAATAATTAAACTATTTGGCCCATCTAATACCTCAAAGCATTAGCTAAAAACATAAATATTTACTGTGTGGCTCTTATAAGCATTGCCTATGTTATAGATACTTAATATTAGTTCACTTCATGACCACAGGATGTGAAGATTAATGTTTCTACTTTACAGATGAAGAAACACCAGCTAAGTTTCTGAGAAAAATGTGAGAGTATTTATGAGAAACTGTACTTCAGTCCAGATTTATGTGCTTTGCACCTCAGTTCCTTATATATTTCAGGTTCTAATAATATACTAATTAAAATTAATATGCTTTCCCATCAAACCAGTACCATGAATGGTTGTTATATCTTTGCCTATATGACTCTATTTTATAGGTGAAATAAGGTAAAATCCATTTGAAATTTAAATGGACTTCACCAGATCTCTCAGAATAACTAACTCAGAGCTCTGAGGCTTTCCTGGCTCATCTGAGGTCCGGACCCCAATCTTGTACACGTTGATGAGAGGAGGAGGGGTGCAGGCATGTCTGTGTTGGGAGAGATCTTTGCTGAGAAGGAAGGGAAAGAGCTAAAAGTAAGGTTTGCATCCGCAGTGCTGGCAGTGGACGTGGGGAAGGGCCAGGAGGTGGTAGGGTTGTGAGCATGGCATGATCTTCCATTACAAAAGCATCTTCAAGCCATGGACAGAGTCATCTATGAGCAGGGTCAGCAGGTGGTCACGTTATCAGAATGCCAGGTGTTTGTTTAAAAGTCAGGTGTGTCTGTGAGAGACTCTGTTTGAATTCTGAATCTGAGCGAAAAATACCATTCCTTTTTCCTGTGTGTTCTTCATATCTGTCTGTCTATCTACACGCGTGCGTGCATACACACACACACACACACACACACACACACACACACATTTTTAGTTTGAAATATTTTGCCACTTCCTCTATGTGGCATCTCCATTCGCCTTCTAAATGCAGCTCAGTCCTAACCTCTTCCATGCAGCTCTCCTTGACACCCACTCCACAATCTTCTGCTTTTCGCTATGTGCAGTCAGTCCTCGTCTATTGACGTGCTTACTGCACTGCTGTCACGTTTATTTATTCATCTTCCTGTCTCTCTGGACTCAGAAGCTGCTTGAGGGCAGGGCTGTCGTCTTATTAATCTCTCTGTTCCCCACATCAGTCCCTATAGGTAGAGCACACATACTCTTTGATCTGAATGAAACTAAATGAATGGTAAATGAATATTTGCAATTTGACCATCAGAAGGCAAAATGGGGTTAATTAACTGAAAATTCTTGGGGAATGCTGGATGAAAAATTGAAGGCTGTCTCCCCTCTCAAATCTAGTTCTTCCCTTTCCTTTCCTCTAATTTCCTGGTCTGTGATGAAAGATGTAAAACTGTCGGGGTTTTATGAATTTTGCTGCTAGCCTACAGAACCCTTCAAATATGATTTAATTTCATGCAGACAGAGACTCAAAGCAACTTGGCA
Organism: Lyroderma lyra; assembly: GCA_004026885.1. Lineage (NCBI taxonomy): Eukaryota > Metazoa > Chordata > Mammalia > Chiroptera > Megadermatidae > Lyroderma > Lyroderma lyra. The sequence goes on from PVJL010007262.1 coordinate 8,488, forward strand.
GTTAACAGTTAATGGCTTTTAAGGGTTTAAGTCAGCCCTAAACATTATTGCAATGAGTTTTTGTGGTTTAATTACCTTAAAACATTATGCCCATCAATACAAGGACATTTAGAGATATCAAATGCGCCCGGCTCACACATACCGCCTATAAGTCGTCTCATACAGCATCTTATTTGGCCCAAAAAGCATGTAAAAATAGTTTAAGTTTACCTATTTGAGCCTAATGATGTGTGCCATCATTAAGCTGGGAGAAATGTGAATTCAAATGATTCTCTAAACAGCACAGAAGAGCTTTCTTTACAAAGCAAGGGACAGAGTGATGCCCTCCCTACTCTGCTGGTACCCATCCCATGTTAACTTGAAACGTGGGCTAAGATCCCCAGCTCTGGACTTGCCCTGCTCTGGGTTCAAATCTCATCTTTGCAATTCATAGGAAAGTTAAATAACAGGACAGTGAATCTTAGGGTGAATAAAAATAATAGTTATCCCACTTAGTTTTTATGAAGATTATTGGAATGATGCATGGAGAGGTGTTAATAATAACAGCTAATCTGTGCTAGGCATTCTTTCATTTTAGAAAGGCTATTGTGGTTTTGGAGGGGGGATATGAGCTTGAAGGGTCAGTGTCCAATTTTGAGGCTGTAAAAAATGGGCCTAAATATCTTCTTTGTGACCTCCCTTATTCAGACTCTAATTAAAGAAACCAAAGCTTGTCACTTATTTTAGGCACCGTTTCAGATAGTTTTCTTCTGCAAAACTCATTTCTATCCTTGGAATCACAATAGCTTCATTACTCTTTTCAAGTCAAATCACATCCCAATCTCAACAATTCAAATTGGCCTAAGATCCTGCACTCACAAAACGTTAATATTTATGAGGAGTGCATTTTCGGGTTCAGAGAATAGGGAGAGAAACCTTCAGGGAGGCAGAAATGAGTTATTGGCCTGCTATAGAATGTGTCGTTTAGAAGGAGCTGCATTGTGGGGAGTAGTGATTCGAAGGCCCAATTTCCGGGGGCAATGCAATCGGGTTGACTCATCTCTCATTACACGGAGGTGAGGCTTTTGTGAGCACTGACTGCTCATTAGCATCTTGGTCCCACAGAAGAAGCCAGGTAATGGATGCCAATTTTATTCTCATTATTGAATCATTCACATGTTTGCATTCCTGTCATTAAGCCACCATTTAAAAAATTAAGACTAGCTAAAGGTAAAAGATGGCTCATTTGAACCATGTAATCATGGGCACTACGTGTTAGATAATATTTATGCATTTTTAACGTGAAAGTCTCGGAGTGATTTCAGGGAATGCCTTGTGACCTCTGGTGTCACTTGTCTTCCCGAGCCACCTCTCCCTCAGCTGCCATTGGGCACATACCTTCCGTCTTTGCACTGTTCCTGGTCCCATGCTGATGTCACCGCTCTGTTAAGGGAACTCAGTTTTGAGACCGTGCCTGAAAGCTGTTGGTCAGTTTTGATCTAATGCACGTAAAAGTGTTTTCAGCCTTTAGCTGGTTAGAAGAAAAAGTAGATTTTTTTTTCTTACATTAAGAAAAGTTGGGGATGCTAGCAGAAAGCTATCACTTACTACCTGTTAGTTGAAGCTCGAGTGAGGGAAACCCAATTATGGAAATGGGTGACTTCACCGAGGAAAAGAGAAAGAATACACATAAGCTTTTCTACTTCATCTTACGCTTCGATAGGTTGGATATTGTATTGTTTCCATCAGACAGTGCCCTGATCCAAGAAAAATAGTAAACATAAACACCAACAACTTCAGTTCTCAGTATCTGAATGTATCTCTATGAACCAAGTGTAGGGACAGGAGAAGCTACGTGTGAGGACACCAGACTGTCATGAGGACCAATGAAGTCAGTCACATAAATGCACATGTAAGTGATATCATGCATTCTAAATCTAAGGTGCCATTCAGTTAACTGTGAATCACCAAAGCATCTATTAGCTTTGAATTGCCCTAATAGTAATGATTGCAAAAAGTTCTAGGATAATTATAAACCAGTCCATATTGTGCTGTGCTTGGATAAACACAGGTGTGGAGTCAGACAGATCTAACTTAACGCCCTGGTTACGTTCTTATAGCTCTGTGACAGTGGATAATGTACTTTTTATCCTTATGAAATGTGGATAATAATTTCCATATCCAGATTTGTTTGAAAGGCTAGCGATATTGTCTCTAAAGCGTCTAGCAGATTGCCTGACACTAAGTCTTCAGCATTCAGCAACAGCAGCGTGGCAGTTGTGACTGTTGTTATTACAGTCCTTCCTCCAAGAAATTTTCATCATAAAGGGAGAGAACAAGCTCCTTTAGAAGTGAAACAATCAGTGCACTCTCCAAGGGGGCCTGGGGCAAGGGTGGCGATGAAGCAGAGATGGTAGATGAACCTGGGTCTGGATTCTGGCCGGTTAAGTGAGCTCTGGCGGGCATTACTGATGAGACACGCGGACGCATACTTTTTCTTCAGGGTCATTTTGGTTATCTGTTTTATCGGACACTCAGAGGCACCTCAATTCATGCAAGAATATCATTAAACTCATTCAGAAGCTGACGTTCTCCACCAGCATCACGGGCTTCTGCCGGAAGAGGAATAGAATTCAAGTTTCCATGTTGGTTTTATCAGAGAAGGGCAGTATTGAGTTCTTTAAATCTATGGTCTAGGTTCCTCATCCAACCCGCTCTAAGTGTTTAAAAATAAGTGGCCACATTGCTCTAAGTGTCACCCGTGGTGAAATGTGACGTACAGGGCTGACGTGACATTTCACTCTGCCCTTGCATTAAGCACCGGGCACAGGGCCTTTTTAAGTGGGATGTTCTAGCCTCTGCTCCAGCCCCTGCTGGGAAAATCTCATCCTCGGCGTTACCACCTTATCCATCCTGCTCCCGTTTTCACTACGTTCTGTATCACGGTCACCAAGTAGGACCAAACCTTCTGCCGCCCCTTACTACTAGACCATAGGCCAGTACGTTAATACCAAACAGCAGACAGATCACTGCCATTAGGTAGTGTTAACAGCTGCACCTCTGACCTCGTTAAGGAGAGGTTAAATAGTTTCCTTCAAAACACAGTCACCTGTCTTCATCCTCATCATCAAGTAGCAAATGTTTTCCATGTGGCCTCTGTTAAGGTCTGAACGTTCGTGTCCCCCAGATGCATATGTTGAAATTCTGATCCCCAGATTCATGATATTTGGAGGTCGGGCCTTTGGGAGGTGATGACGTTATGAAGGTGGAGCCCTCATAGTTGAGATTTAGGCTTTTATAAAAGGAGTACCGCAGAGTCCCTGGCCCCCTCCACCACGTGAGGGCACAGCAAGAAGTCAGCAGTCTGCCTCCCAGAAGAGGGTCTTCATCAGAACTTGACCATGATGGCACCCCGATATCAGATTTCCATCCGCCAAAAGTCTGAGAAGTAAATTTCTGTTGTTGATAAGGTACCCAGTCTGCAGCGTGCTGTCACAGCAGCCCAAGTAGACAAAGGCAACTTGTCTTTGAGCGATGCTATAATACATATTATCTCATTTAATCCCTCAAACAACTTTCTAAGGTGTTATTACTATCTCTGTTTTATAGATGAGGAAGCTGAGGCTTATTTTGGTGAATAATTTGCCCCAAGTTTTAGAGCTAATGCCTAAGAGGCTGGAGTTTGAACCACACTTGCTGGTTGTAATGTTTATTTGCAATTCTTTGTACTTGATTCTCATTCAGGATCACGTGACTAAAGCTAAGTGACTTAAAATCATTAGGATATTTGCATACCATATAACTTGGCCATTACATTCAGTGATGATGAGGCTATTTGTTCATTCTTTCCCATAAAATGTCTTTATCTCTAAGAAAAGTCCCCATTATTAGAATCAGCAATGTATCAATTGTAAACACATCCTCTTGTAAGTGTCTGTAGATAATATGTTCCTGAATTGTTTTAATTTATAGTAGGACTGGAGGAGTATTATGCACATTAGTCTTATAAATACTGTGACATGAATAGCAGCTACATAGTGCCAAAGCAATTATTTTCTTCCGAAGTAATCATTTATTTTTTTTTTAGTGGGAACTGAAAACCTGCATCCAGCACTGTTTCCTTACATAATTTGGGTGAGGCTCCTTTACTCAATTGCGTGAATGTTTATCATAATACCTGCAAGTAATTAGTTTTTCTTTGAGAATTGTCAAGATCTACTGACAATTGTTATTTTTGCCTGGGGTGAGAAGCCAGACTGTGTTTATGGTAACAGTGACAGTAGTACCTGTTTTGCTGTCAGCATTGTAAGGTTGATTCAGAGTTGATGTAACAAATCTCAAGTGTCTGGTGCTGTGCTAGGCTCATTCACATATTAATTTGTTCTATAATTTGGAGAAAACCTACTGTGTGCTGGGCCCAAAGCTATATTCTGGGTATACAATGATGAGTAAACACTGAGCTCGAAAAGATTTTTACCTAGGGTAAGATGCAGATAAATAAAATAAGGGACAAAAGCCTTTCCAAATTTCATTAAGTCTCATAAAAAAGTAGGGACCATAAAAGAGAATAGCTTAATGATAGGGAGTCCGAGGACTTGGTTTTATGCAGAACTCTGATGAAATAGTAGAGTCATCCAGGCCAGAAAAGGGCAAAGGTATGTTCTAGGAAATGGGAAGAGAACATGTGGTTCTTTGGAGCTGGAAACGTGCTATCTTTGAGGAGCAGAAAGGGGGCTGACAGGGATTGGATTGAGTAAGCAAAGACGAGTAATAGCTCCTGGTGAGGTCACGGAAGTCGACCAAAAACTGCGAGATTTCACAAAGGTAGGAACTGTCTCTGGACCACCTAACTAATTGGTGATAGTGTGACCCCAGATTTAGTGACTGGAAATCCCAGCCTGTTTCTTATTAAGCCACTAGAATCAAAATGTTCAATGAAATAATGGTGATACTAATAATAGTAATAGCCAAACTGATTTAGTGCTTTTATGTGTCAAGCATTTTCCCAATCACCTTGCACGCACGTGAAATCTGTGAGGTATTTTAATCTTTGCGTGAAGCTTAATATGCTCCCCACCATACAAGTGTATGGAGGTTACATCACTGTCTATATCATGCTGCTACTAAAAGACAGATGTAAATTGAACCCAGGTGTATGGGTTCAGATGGGATGTATTGTACACTGCAAAGTATCCGCCATGTAATATGAAAACTAGAGGCATTTATGGGCATTTTTTCTGGACAGCCCTCATATGACACTTAAGATATTAGGCATTTAATGACAAATGAAAACTTTTTTTTAATGATGAAGCTGTTTACAATTTTCCAAAAACTTTTAAGAACAATACAATTTCTTTTTCTTGAACTGTTTGAGAGTGAGTTGTTCACACGATGCACTGCTACCCCTAAATACTTTAGCATGTTTTATTATCTATAAGACTTTCTCGTATATTACCACAATCTTACCATCAAAATCAGAAAGTTGAAATTGATACCTGTGCTTTTAAATGCAAGACTCCATTCAATTTTAACTTATTATGCCAATAATGTATTTACAGCAAAATGATCTGCTCTAGGATCATGCATTGCATTTAGTTGTCATGTCTGTTTAGTCTCCTTCAGTTTGTAGAGTTCTGCATTCTTTGCTTGACTTTCATGACTTCATTGTTTTTGAAGGTTATAGGTCGGTTATTTTTTAGACTCTCTCTCAGTTTGGGTTTATCTGATATTTTGTCATGATTAGATTTACATTATACAATGTTTTGGATAGGAATATGACAGAAATATTGCTGTGTTCTTGTCCTTGGCTCCTACCAGGTGATATACAGTTGACAGTTGTCCCATTTTGAAGACAATAACGTTGATTATTTAATGAAATTGGTGTCTGTGAGACTTCTTCACACTGAGCTCCACTGCCCTGTGCTGGGATTCTGCTGTGACTCACGATGCTCCTGCACAAATCATTGCTCCTCCCACTGAGCACTGATTTTTGGGCCAGGCCACCTCGGCCACTCCATCCCCCCTTCTCCCATGCTTGCACCCACTCCCCTCCATGTGGCTGTCCCTCATACCCACTCAAGCTCTCACCCTCCCACCTGATTCAGTCCCACCTGATAGCAGTTGAACAGAATTATAAAGGAAGGAAGAAGAAAGGGAGGAAGGAAGGAAAGAAGGCCAGAGGATAACTTTTCATATAAAATAAGAGACAGAGAGAAAAATCAGTTGCTTTCATTTGAGAAAAGTGCTCCAAGTGATAGTAGCTGAGTAATGTTGAACCGTGTTCTTTTTCATGGCACACCATGGAAATTATTGCTCATGCCCAAAATATCAACAACAAATGCAAACGGAAAAAGTATTGCTCCTCTGAATTGTCTTCTTTCAACAAAATACAAGTAGGATATGTTCCACATACAGCCCAAGAATACACATTATTAGCAAAAAGACCACCCCTGTACAATGTTTTTATGATCTCTGAGTCTGTCTTTTCTTACTGCTGCTCAGTCGTCTCATCACTGCTCTGAAGGTGTTAGGTTTTCCTAGTGGGAAGAGGCTGTCATTAATCATTATTTTTCAAGTTTGTTTTTCCTCTTTTCTGGACAATATGAATATAAACTGGAGAATACAATTCTGCTTTCCCTTACTTATGTACCATCATGCTCTTAACATCTGCCTTTTGGTCCCCTGTCCACAAAGGTAGCAAGCACAGCAGTTAGGAGAACCAGTTTGGGGGTTAAGTCCAAGATCTCGTACCTACAACTTGACTTTGGACATGGGACTCACTCATTTAAGCTTCAGACTACCTCTAAGATGAGCATAGTTTTATTGAGCAGTTTGTTGTGAGGACTAAATGAAATAACTTAGGTAAAGAGCTCAGATGGTTTGTAGCACGGACTGAATTTATCAAATGCTTCTCACACCTGACAGCTACTCTCCTTTTTACTCAATAGTACTTGGTTAATGTCTCTCGCATGACAAAAGTTGTGTTTTATTTGTGAGTCATCCCCACTGGGTTGGGACACTCTTAAGGGCAGGTGTCATCTCTCATTGCCACATCCCAGTACCTATCAAAGTCACTTACAAAAAGGTGCTTGATGTATATGTGGATTGACAGGTGGTGCAGTTGTGGGATGGTTAGGTGAATGGATAAAAGGATGAAATAAGAAATGCATGAAAGGATGAGTGGACAAGAAGATAAACAATTATAATAAGGTCAGGTAAGGGACTCTTACTTATTGAGTCCAGATGAAGAATGACCTTAGTAGGATTAAGAAAATCAAGACAACTCAGGGAATGGCCTGAGAAGAAGCATAGCTCAGTTTTCCCTGTTGTCACCTCCGTGCCACACCATGCTTCTCGAAATTACTTGTGTCCAGAACTTAATTAGTCCCCAGGAGAAGACCTTCCGGAAGAGTTGGAGGTACCACCTAGCTTTTGTGGGAGGTGTGCTATCCCAGTGTCCTTTTCGGTCCATAATTTCCCAGCCCACGTCATCATTCCTAGAAACAGGACACCTGCTATGCTCTGCGAGTGATTTCCGCAGCACCCGTTGATACCTGAATTTCGTCAAAGAGCCACAATAAACAAATACATAGAAGTAGCTTTGTATAGCGAACGACACGAATTGTTCCAATGCCTTTATTTATCCCTGGACGAGAAAAAACACTTCAAACAACTCTTTACTCACCAAAACACTAGCTCCATTGCAATTACCATTCCTCTTCTTTATTAAACCCTATTTTGTGCCACTCATATTCGGTGTTTGAAAGAGATTTTTAATTTCCCTGAGCGGGTTATTAGGTTTTCAAAAATACAATAACAGTTTTTTTTTCCTTTTTAAAATCAAAGAGCCCCTTCAAGAAAGACTCATCCTTCCCTTTCCTTTGAAGGTAGTATTTGCTGGAATCAGTCAGCTACGAAGGAAAGGATCACAGTGGCACGACTGAAGCTTAGGGAATCTGCTCGGAAAAGTTCCCAAAATGCATGTCTGTGGGAGCCAGTGATTTACACCTCTGACATGCTGTCTCCGTGGCCCCAACACCTGGGGTCATCAGGGTGTGCCTACTCCCAAGCTGCCGAATTAATCTCAACTCAAGAAGATGTGGTTGGGTTCCTGTCATTCCTGAGAAGAAGCAGCTGACAGAGGAGGGGATTTCTCAAAGTCAGCCGCTCCCCACAAAGGCCTGACATCCATTCCAACGCACCCCCGGAAGCGGATCTGCATTAACCTCGTCTGTGACTCCTGCGGCAATAATAAGGTTTAAGAGAGTACACAGCCACCAGCGATTGCCGTGCGAGATACAGTGAGGGGACGGAGACAATGAGGCGAGCGTGAAATGGGACCTGGGACTCAGGGACCTGCTACTCGGCCCCGTGTGGGACGCTGCACATTGACGTGCTATTGTTTCGCGAGCAGCTGTCAGGTTATTGTAATTTCCAAATGCTTTCCCCCCTTTCCTCCTTCACTGACGGCATATTAAAAACAGCTTCATTTCTGAGGGATGACACGGTTAATCCTATTTGGAGTTCCATTTGAAGGAAATGACACTTAAAGCTTGTTTTTCTGTGTTTATCAAATGAGCCAGTGAGTTCAGCATTCGAGTACCTGTGAGCGGCGTTGTGCCAGGGCTGCGGAGGCGAATGGAGCGCGAGCTCTTCCTTCAAGGTGTTTAATACCTGCGGGGCTCACAGACAGGGCAGGACTTGGCACTTGTCTGTTTCCGCACACTGACCAGGAAAGGCAAACGCGTGGTGCGCGGGGGGGACCGCGGCAGACCTGATGGGTTGCCTTAAGGTGAAAGAGCAGTGTCATGGGACAGAGGTAAGACAAAGCCTGGGGAGACAGGCTTATGCTCAGGCAGGGCCCTGGGGCAGGCAAGGGTCTTCGGGGACCTTTATCCATGTCTCCATAGAAACAGCTCATTGTATTGTAATTAAACAATAATGCATATTAAATACAACTCAGTTACATGCAAAAAAGCAAGAATATTGCTTTCCATCTCTCAGCATCTGGCAGTGTGGGGAATCTTGTATGTACAAAGTAAATACTTGAATAAATGAATAAAAAAATGAGAGAAATTTAGTCATGCCTAAAGAAAGCTTTTTAAGAACAATATCCATGGCACAATGTCTAAACTAAGTTCAAAAGAAACGCAAACACACGGCTACTATTGTGATACAAAATAGCAGTGCAGAAGCTAGGACAATAATATAAACTTCAGGAAATGGGGGTCTAAGGTGGTTGGGAAGAAGTCGTCTGGGATGATAAGTATAGAAATCCTTAGAAATAATTCATATGAGGTGGTGAATTTTGATGGTGCAGGGCCAGTTGGTACATGTAACAGGGTAGAGTTGTTGAGATGCGCTGCAAATAAATGATTGAATGAATAAATAAATACTAAATAGACAGACAGACAGATCAGTAACATTCACGTCTTTTCTTCCACTTTGTGCTAAGGTGTGCGAGGGTGACCATTGCTGGAAATTTCTATGAGTCCTGCCCCACATTATTCTGCTGATAAAAACCTTCCACTCAAAAGGACGGCGTTGTACCCCCAAATAGAAATGCCACACGGTTCACTTTGATGAATTGAGCTCATTCTCTTTCTGGGAGACCTTCCACGGGCGGAGCACACCTCAGCCCATTGCCCGGCCTCCCACTTTCTGGGACTTCCTACTTCCAGGTTTTCAGAAGGCGAGGGGGTGTCGTGGTCTCGTTTCGATCCATTGCATTTGATTGATTGATTGATTTTTCTGCAGTAAAAGAACTCGGAATGCTCCAAGTGTTAGCACTCGATAACGGTTGTGCTTGTCTGGTCCAGGCCACCCATTCGGCAGCTCCCTAGTCATCAGTCTCTCGGACCGGAGGGAAAATGTGCGTTAGGGGAAGTTCTCTCATTTCCGTGGATTTTCAAGGTGGGGTTTTCCCACCTGGCATCTACTTTGCTTCTAATATTCTCAGTTTGAATGAACGAATTACAGGGGAAATAAGGAGAATTCAAAGATGTCATTCTGAGACATCAGGGCGGCAACCTGGATCATAAATGCCATATCTGCCACTTTTGGGGGGAACTTTGACTAATCAGTCTACCTCTCTGAGCTTCACTTTCTTAATCAGTGAACGTTTCACATCATTCAGCCATCCATTCTTTCCTTCAACAAGTAAATAGTGAGCGTGCAGTGTGTGCCCGTCTAAGTACTAGGGATGCAATGGTGAGAAAAAGTCCATCAGTATTGACGACTTGTGAAGATTAACGTGCATTGAACTTACTCGAAAGGTTTCCATAGTACAAACATGTAGACAAGGGACTTTCTCCTACTCACAAAGATGCCTGCAACAAAACAACACTTGAACTGAGATCTAAAATGTAAAGATTAGCTGACTAGGTGAAGAGGAATAGAGAACAGTTTTCAAATCAGGGAAAACAACTTGCAAAGGCCCTGTGGTCGCACAGGTTGTGGAAGTGTGAACAAGAGCCAACGTGCATGGCACACAGCCACCAGGGAAACAGTGTGGCTCTGCTGGTGCTGCTCAGGCTTTCGCGTGCACGGAAAGGCCCTGGGGATTTCACTTTCAATGCAGGTTCTGTTCAGTAGGTGCGAAGTGCGGTCTGAGATTCTGCTCTTCCACAGGGACCCCCCTCGTGACGTCAGTATTCCTGACTCACAGAGCACTCTCTACACAGTCAGATGCTAGATGGAGTTTGGTTTCTTCCACTATGACCGCAAAGGGGGATCTTGTTGTTTATTTTCACATTATTTAGGAAAAAGCAGGGACGGTCCATCAGGCACATTGAAACAACAACTTGGTCATGCTCTCATTTCTCTCTCCTATTTCTCCTCTCACTCTTGCCCAGTTTTTACTTTCAGTCCCTTTCCACAGCAAATGTAGAGAGAAGCATTTTGCTCTCCTACAGATAATCTTTTTCTGCCCTGAGAGAACGTGACATGATTGGCTGGCTAGAGTCTCATGCCAATAGTTTGAACCAATCTCTGTAGGGTAGGGGAGGAGTTATCGAGCATCTTGAGTCGTAAGTCTACCGTGGCAGGTGAAGCCTGATTTACCTGAGTACGTACTTTTCCAGGTATCAGCATTGGAAGGGAAAGAATGGTGAGCTTATAAATGACCTCAATTTAAGTCTTCATACGATATTAATCCCTTATTAATCAAACACTAGATCACATTTAAAAACATAGTTCAGTATATTGGCTTCTAGTCAAGACGGTGGAGTCAGCAAACATGGTGCTTGCCTCCTCTCAGGACCACAGCAGAATTACAACTAAACTACACAACAGTTCTCTCTGAGAATAGGCTGAAGTCTAGCTGAACGGAGGTACTGTAACTAAGGACATACAAAAGAAGCCACATCAAGACTTGTAGGAGGGATGAGACAAAGAATGTGCTGGTCCCACACCTACAGGTGGCAGTTAAAATTTGGGAGGGATATCTTGGCCGCAGAGGTCCGCCCTGAGGAACGAGGGGTCCCAGCCCCACACCAGCCTCTGCAGTCCGTGGTTCCGGTGCCAGTGAGAGAAGTCCCCACAATTCTGGCTGTGAAAACTGGAGGAGATTGTTGCTGAGTGAGAAGAAGGGCAGTTGGAGCCCCAGGCGTTCCTTTTATAGGACCCTTGCCTGAACTTACTGCTGATGGACTCACTCTGTCTGAGCTCCAGTGCTGGAGTAGCAGCTCGAAAGGCACCGGAACTTCTGGAGAGGAACTGAATTGTCTGGGTTCAGGGTGAAGGCTGGAGGGGCAGCTTTCTCCCAGAAGTGCTGGCAGAAGCCATTGTTCCTTTGTTGAGCCCTCCCCACACTCATCATGCAGACGCAGATGGGCACCATATCTGAGTCTCTATCAACTTGGCTAATACCACTTGTTCCACCCTGATGATTCCTTAGCCCCTGCCCAAGCCAAATTGGGGGACCATTCAAGCTGCTTTCAGTGGCTTTTCCTTACAAATGGACTGTCTTGGCTCATGCTGCAAACTTTTCTAAAATCTCTCAAAGGTTCACAAACCCCAGACAGACAGCAGTGTGACCCATACATCTTACTAAGCTACCCCAAGCCTGGCATTAGTGGCAGCTTGCCTCAGTTAGCAGCTTAGTTGCTCCCAGACTCCTTCAAGCTCAGTACAAGTGGCAACCATCTGCAGATCACTTTGTAGTTCATACCAAGTAGCCCTGGACAGGGCATAGGCAGTAGCTGACTGTGGCCTGCAAAGAGTCCCTCCAATGACAGGTTTCAGAACTAACACACCTCATGGCCAGCATTAGACTGCACCAGAGCACCACCCAACCACTTCCACAAATGACATACCCAAAGGGAAGACTGGGCAGCACCAGAGCCCTGCAAAAGCAAATCCTGCTTGTAGGCTAAGCCCATGTACCAGAGTCCTTCACTGTAGTCACAGCCAGTCCTCACAACTAATCAGCCTGAGAGTTAATCCATTCCACTGATGTTCAAATAGCAACCAAGGCTCATCTACAACAGGAGGGCACACACAAGTCACACAAATGACACACCTAGAGAACTCAGCTCAGGTGACCAGGGAGACTGCACCACTGGGCTTCACAGAACACCTACTACGTAAGCTACTCTACTAAGACCAGGAGACATAGTAGCTCCACCTAATACACAGAAACCAACACAGGGAGACAGCCAGAATGAGGATACAGAGAGAGACATGTCCCAAATGAAAGATCAGAGCAAAGCTTCCAAAAAAAGCACTAAAAAATGGAGACAAACAATCTACCAGATGCAAAGTTTAAAACACTGTTTATAAGGTTGCTCAGTGATCTCAGAGACAACTTCAGCAAGAGATAGGAAACATAAAAAGTGGAGATAGAAAATATGAAAAAGAACCAGTCAGAAATTAAGAATATGTGAGAGGGAATCAACAAGGTAGCAGAAAACACCCAATCAAAACAGCAAAAAGAAAAACAAATCCCCCCCAAATGCAGATAGTTTAAGGGGCCTCTGGGGCATCAAACATACCAACATTCACATTATAGTTTCACCAGAAGGAGAAGAAAAAGCAAAATATTGAAAACATATTTGAAGAAATGATGACGGAAAACTTCCCTAACCTGGTGAAGAAAATACTCGTATGAGCCCTGGAAGCACAGAGAGTCCCAAACAAGATGAACCCAAAGAGGCCCACACCAAGACACATCATAATTAAAACACCAAAGGTTAAAGACAATAAGAGAATCACAAAAGCATTAAGAGAAAAGCAGTTAGTTACCTGTAGGGGAGCTCCCATAAGACTATCAGCTGATTTTTCAACAGAAACTTTGTAGGTTAGAAGGGAGTGGTACAAAATGTTCCAAGTGACGAGAAGTAAGGAACTACAATCAAGATTCCTCCACCCAGGAAAGCTATCGTTTAGAATAGGACAGATTAAGGGCTCCCCAGACAAGAGAAAGCTAAAGGAGTTCATCATCACCAAACCAGTATGATGAGAAATGCTAAGAAGAAGGAAAAATATGAGTAACAAAATGGCAATAACTACATATCTGCCAACAATTACTTTAATTGTAAATGAATTGAATGCTCCAATCAAAAGACAAACGGAGGCTGAATGGGTAAGAAAATAAGTCATTACACAGGCTGCCTACAAGAGACTCACTTCTGATTGAAAGATACACACAGACTAAAAGCAAAAGGATGAAAACAAATTTCATGCAAATGGAAATTTAAAAAAAGCTGGTTACAATACTTATACCAGATAAAATAGACTTTAAAACGAAGGCTATGACAAGAGACAAAGAGGGACCCAATAATTTCACTTCTGGGTATTTATCTGAATAAACCCAAAACATTACTTCGAAGGGACATGGCATCCACATGTTCATTGAGGCATGATTTACAATTATGGAGGCAACCTGGGTGTCCAGTGATCTCAGGGACAACTTCAGCAAGAGATAGGAAACATAAAAAGTGGAGATAGAAAATATGAAAAAGAACCAGTCAGAAATTAAGAATATGTGAGAGGGAATCAACAAGGTAGCAGAAAACACCCAATCAAAAACAGCAAAAAGAAAAACAAATTCCTCCCCAGATGCGGATAGTTTAAGGGGCCTCTGGGGCATCAAACATACCAACATTCAAAGGATATGAATGGATAAAGAAGAAGTGGTACATGTACCAATGGAATATTACTCAGCCATAAAGAGGAATGAACCTTGCCATCTGCAACAACATGGACAGACCTAGAAGTTATTGTTCTCGGTGAAGTAAGTCAGATAGAGAAAGACAAATACCGTATGATTTCACTTACATGTGGAATGAAAAAACAATACACAAAAGAAATAAACTAATAAAACAAAAACAAGCTCATAGGTACAAAGAATATTTTGATGATTGCTAGATAGGAGGAGAATTGGGAAGATAGGTGAACAGGGTAGGGAATTATGAAGTAAAAATTGGTAGTTATAAAATAGTCATGGGGATGTGAAATACAGCACAGGAAATACCGTCAATACTATTGTAATAACTATAGGTGGTGTTAGATGGCTACTTGATTTGTCAGGTTAATCACTTCCTAAGCTATATAAATGTCTAAGCACTATGTTGTACACCTGAAACTAATATAATCTTGTATGTCAACTGTAATTGAACAATAAAAAAATTATTAACAAAGAAAAGACAAAAAAACATGAAACTATAGTCCAGGATTTGTGAGTGTTTGGGCAAGGAACATAAATAGATGTCATTTTGCCATTTAATAATCCTATTTATTTATGCACTGACACGACTAAACCATCAATATTTAGAAAGGTAAGCAGGAAAATGAGAAATTAAATACTACTACTAGTCATCCCTCAAAATGTATGTCGGAAGTGAATGAACAGAATTCTATTTTGAGTTGCTATGATTCTAAAGACAATTCCTGTGGATGTTCAGAATAGAGTCAGTAAAGGTCAGCAACATTACATGTGACCCAGGACCGCCTCACAAGTAGCTCAAGCATGCGGAGAATTATTATGAGGCCAGAGACTATTCTCCTCCTAACAGCAGGCCCCTTTTAGTGGAGAGAAAACACCAGTTGAAAAGGAAGAAGCCAATGCAAGAATACATTATCAAGGGCACTCTGATATCACTATTTAAAAAATAAAATAATGTAAAAAGATGCAAACTTGAGTTATATGACCCTAGATATATCATTGGTTCATTTGTAATGCATATTAAGTCTGTACTGTGATATGCCTGTGCTTTCAAGAAGCTTGTATCAACTGATAGGATAATAATGGTTACTAATAACCCCTATAGGAATAGAAGTTTGAAAATAGAAGTTTAACATTTTAATAAAGGAAGCCATTGTAATTATAATAAAATTACATAAAAGAAGTTTAAAATTACAAACCAAACCAAACCAAACAAAACCTTACAATGTCAGCTGGAGAACCAAAACTTGTGTATGTGAGTCAGAGAGATCCTTACAGAAGTAGGAGCATTTCAGCATCTCGGCTGAGGCATGAAGGATTAGTGGGAGATGGTCAGGCAGCAGGGAATTGAAGAGAGCCAAGAGCCATTTGCAATTTCCCCACTTGCTCTCAGACTGTAGGCCAGAAGGGCAGGTCGAGAAGTGTGTAAGTGTTTGTGGGAGTGGGTTTGGGCAAGATTAGGGGTAAATTATGAGAGGAGAGTAGCCTGGGTAGTAGTAAGGAGGTATCACAAATAGAATTTGAGTTTTGGTTTTCCACCTGTGACATCAGTGTATCTTTGTTTCATTTAATGTTCAGAACAACCTCAGAAGGTAAAGGAAGTGTCTGACACGTTGTTAGTACTTAACTAATATTAGATGCGTGAGAATCCTATTGATAGTTAAAAGGAGAGAGAGAGAGAGCGTCTGTGTGTCTGCGTGCATGACTCTGTGTCTGTACATAGTGTATCCACAAGCATGTGCTTATATGTTCCTGTGCATTGGGGTATACATGAGTGTGTGTGCGTGAGCTGTGTGTGTGCACACAGCTATGTATCTGTGTGCATGTGTATGCCTGTATGTGTGAGATTATGTCTCTATATCTGTGTTGGTATGTGTGTATGTGCTTGTGTCGTGTGTGTACACGTCCGTATGTGTCTATCTGCGAATCCGTACGTATTCGTGTGCCTGTGGAGATAAAATTTTCCTCTGTGCCCCCATGTGCATTTATGTATGTGTGCTTATGTGAATTTTTGAGTGTCTGTGATTATGTGTTTGTTGGTATGTCTATACACATGCGCCATTAAACATAGTTCTTATTTTTTAAATAAATGAAAGTGTTGCTTCCAGAAAAAATAAGCTACTTGAAACCTAATGTTCTGGAAAATTTCCTATTAAAAGACACCTGCTTATACCAAATTCTGTTTTGTCTACATTTAGCCACAAGTGTTAAAAAAATGATAAGCCCTTGGAAAGTAGACAACCCAAAAATTGTTAAGAGTCTTCATTATTTGTGTTAGCTTTCACAATGAGTCCAAGCACGAGGTCTGACAATTAAGTTCACGAACTCATCCTGGAAAAAGTGCTCCGTCCCTCATTGCTGATATCACTACGGTCACCTTCGAAGGACTCCCCTTGGGAAGCTGTGCACCGACGCCAGCGCCTCCACCCTTCAAAGCAGTTTTGGAACTCTTTCTGGAACGGCCATCAGAGCTGTTGTCGTATTACGTTTCATATCCTGAATGTTATCAAATGTCTTCTTTTCAATATTTCCTTTATCTTTAGGTAAAGAAAAGAGTCATTGGGGGCCAATTCAGTGAGTAGGGAGGTTATTCTGATATAGTTATTTGTATACCAGCTAAAAACTCCCTCATAGGGAGTTCCCTGATGGTGTAGTGGCTTAAGGCTTCGGCGCTGGCGCTGTCGGTGCTGTGGCCTGGGTTTGATTCCCAGTCAGGGAGCTACCCATGTACCAAAAAGCAAAAAACAAAACAAAACAAACAAACAAACAAAAAAATCTCCCTCATAGATGGTGCCTTGTGAGCTGGTGTGTTGTCATGATGCAAGAGCCATGAACTGTTGGTGAAAAATTCAGGTCGTTTTCAGCTAATTTTTTCATGCAGCCCATTCAGCACATCCAATAGTTAACTCGGTTGACTGTTTGTCCAGTTGGTACAAACTAGAACAAACAATCCTTCTGATATCAAAAAAGGTTAGCAACATCGTTTTGACTCTTGATTGGGACTGACGGAGCATTTTTGGTCATGGAGAATTGGCTGACTTCCATTGTGCACTTTGATGCTTCGTTTCAGGGTCCTGTTGGTACACACATGCTTTAGCACCAGTGACAACACGGCCCAAAACATTGTCTTGCCTCTCCAAAAGGTCTTGGCAAACTTTAACTCTCTTTTGCTTTTGTTCATCAGTGAACTCCTTCAGGACCATTTTTGCACACTCCTTTCTCATGCCAAGATTTTCAGTTAAGATTTTCCTAACTTGATGTCTACTTGGTCTGCTATGCTTCTCACAGTTAGCCGATAATTTTTACACAAATTCAATGAATTTTTGCAATATTTTCATCAGTTTTCCTTGTTATTGGCTACCCTCAGCTCTGTTCATCAGTGATGCTTTCTCTCCCTTCAAAAAAACATTTAATCCATTTTACACTGCCATTTCTTCATGGAATTATCCCCCTAAATGTAGCCTAACATGTCCCTGATTTCAGTCCACTGTTGCCAAGAAATTTATCAAGAAATTTAATGTTTGTTCATTGCTCTAATTCAAGCTCTTACATTCTCATGATGGCACACAAAAACACGCAACAACAGAAACGAACGCCACTCAGGAAGACACCGCCACATGTTGACACTAACACAGCTGTGAGACACACATATACCAAGGTTATGACACCTTACCGAGTTGTTTGTACAGTGCTGGCAATGTAAGTGCATGGTGGCAAGTTCGCGGACTTAATTGTCAGACTTTATATAAACAGTGATGAAAAGTCAGCCTGAGATTTTTATAAGCAAGTTCTGTTGGGTAAAAGGGACTCGCTTCTCATAGAAATGTGCTGACACTCAGCACCTTCTGAAAACTTACAGAGGAATGAGTCTACTCACCAGATATTAATTTACTTTTTATAGTTTTTAAAATATAGTATTGATTAAATTAGCATTTAGATTAATTACTTTTCAAATTCAGAAGGACTGAAGCAGCAGTCTCTCAATACAGAATAATAACTGAAACACCCAAATGTTTGAAAATCACTTTTCTAAATACTTTATACTTGTACCTATGTACTGTATAGATCATTGTACATTCACAGCATACACTGATACTAATTTATACTATATAAATCTATGAACATACATATGTAGACCTTTAGGTGTTATGCAGATATATGCACACACACACACACACACACACACCCAACACACACAATTTGCAGGTCCTTGTGAAAATGAAGATGTGGGGTGTTGTGTAGAAAAAGCAGGGGAGTGATACTAAAGGTACACACAGAGATTTTGTTGTTGTTGTTTTCTGTGGTCTCTCCTTCCCAAGTTTTCTGTTGTTGTTGTTTATTTTTTAATTTGCTAGCAAATGCCTTTCTAGGTAACAAAAAAACTAAAATCTTAAATTATCAGCAAAAACTTGACCGTTTATCTTAATGTGGTGCAATGACCGTTTGAAATGCAAATATCTCAGCACGTAAGCCCTGTGCAGAATCACCGAAATCACATACTCTTATTGTGTGACTTGTCCCTGGGGTGTGACGTGAGCCCGTGAGAAGAGACAGACACATACGGGACTCCAGAATGTTGAAAGAGGGCAGGGCGTGTCTCTTTAAACAGGAAACAGGCGGGTGCTCAATAAGCGAGTGAGGACCATCCCGGGTGTGTTGTGTAACGGGTCCCCTCTCGTCAGCTGCTAGAACTATTCCCATTGTCCTAGCCAGGGAGGGGGTCTGGGAAGCTGAGTTAGGAATCTTCCCTTTCTCTTGAGTCTGTCGCCCTAAACCGTGGCAGATGGGAGAGCTCCCAAAGATCTTAAAACCTGTGTGCCAGGAAATGCTGGGAATTTGGAGAGAGGTTCCAGAGGTTCACTCCCACCAGAGGCAGCTTTTCTCTGACCAGCCACCTGCCATAGGCTCTGGGTGCTGTCACTTGCATGGATGGCCGCCACCATGTCCTCCACACCCGCAGGAAGTTCACGGATGAAGCAGTGGTAGGGCAGGGAGGGGGAGGAGATGCCAGACTGGGCTGGGGTCCCAGGGCCAAGAGAATGAACAGCTGAGAATCCGCTCCTGGGAGGCTGTGGGCAGTAGAACCATTTGAATCAAGGCTCGGAGCCCCAGGCACACGCCCCATTTTGTAAAGCACAAAGGGAAAATGACACTTGAAGATGGCAATCGTCGAGCATCATTCGCCAGCATGCTCACGGGTGCATGAAGGGCAAAAGTGATGCCCGAGGAGGAGTCAGCAGTTGGGGTTGGGCAGCATTGTGACAGAACTTGTGTGTCTAAGGAACCTGTGGATACTTGGAATGAATTATGTATCCTCAAGCTCAAAAAGGAGATCTCTTGAATTGCCAAACAGCGGAAGATAACAGGATAAATTATACTCAGTATTAAAATGTCAGAAATTCTGCATGGATACGCAGCAACATCAAACCTTCAAGCAAAGAGCACACCTGACATTGCACTAGGTCCCCCTTCTCAGGGGTTGTGATTTTGGCACTTTCAGATGCCTACGAGTCAAGTGCGGTCCGAAAATATTAAATAGAGAAGAACAGAAACAAACAGTCCTTAAGCTTTAAATCGTGTGCCAGTTCGAGGAGCATGACGAAATCTCCCACCACCTGGCTCCATCCCGACTGGGACGTGAGTCGTCCCTTTGTCCGGCGTGTTCACGCTGTAGACGCTCCCCGCCCACCGGTCACTTGGTGGCCATCTTGGTTATCAGATCAGCTGTCACAGTATCGTGGTGCTTATATGCAAGTGACCCTTATTTTCTTCCCTCAGGGCCCCCACGTGCAAGAATGGTGACACTGGCGATTCGGATATGCCAGAGAGCAGTTGCAGTGCTTCCTGTAAGTAAAAACGTGAAAATTCTTGACTTAATAAGAAAAAGAAATGTATGCTGAGGCCTCTGAGATCTAGGGGAAGGACAAATCTTCTACCCTTGAAATGGGGAAGAAGAAAATAGAAATCGATGCTAGTTTTTCTGTCACACCGCAGAACTGCAGGAGTGAGGGCTGCGGGGAGCGGTAAGGACCTCTTTGACATGGAAGAGTTCGTGGTGGAGGCATGAACAGAAAGCGTGTTCTGATCACTGCCAGCGTGCTGCACCGGGAAACACTGGGGCCCCCGAAAGGAGTGGCACCAAGCCATTTACTGCAAGCGAGGGACTGTCACACAGGTGCAGGAATAGGTCTGGCATTTTATCAGCTCACATCATCATCATCATCATCAGAAGGGCGAGTGGAGTCAGCAAGATGTTTTGAGAGCGAGAAGGGGAGACCGTGTTCACATAAATTTTATTACGGCATTTTGTTATAATGGGTTCTGTTTTATTATTGTTGTTGCTACTCTCTTCTTGGGCCTCATTTATAAGTTACCCGTGCCGTAGGTATGCATGGATAGGGAAAACAGTGTACACGTATACAGAGGTCCGTGCTGTGTGTGGTTTCAGGCATCCCCTGGGGGTCCTGGAATGTTCTACCCAGCAGATGGGGGTACTCCTGTAAACTATTCATTTTGAAAGCTCTCCCTGATTTCCCTCCACTAGGGTTATGCCATTTACAATATTAGATCAGTGTAGTTCAATTGACCTTAGTGATGAGTGTTTATTTTCTTACTAACCATGAAAAGTGCTTATTTCATTTGTGTTTTGTTTTTTAAAGAAAGAAACTATATAGGCTTACAATGTCTAAATGAGATAACGGAATATTCTTTTCCCCCTCTTCTCCACTTTGCTTGTAAAGTTGGGATTATAAATCTACAGTGAAGATTAACAACAAAACCCAGAATACACGTGGATGTTGTCTTTGACTCATGACAAAAGGAGAGACTTTTGGTGGTCACTGCTTTACTTGCTTTCAAACAACAAAACTCTTAGGGTGTCCTAATGCTTCTTCATCCTGTCACTTCATAAAGGATCCTGCGCGTGTCCTTCCCATTTTATACATCCCTGACGTGCTGTGTTACTTTGCTGCAGAGCTGGTGACTGCCTTTCCTTGTGTGTGTGTGTTAAACTGTGCTCCGTGCAGTGTCCCCTCCTAGTCTGACTGCTGGAGAGCAGGGGTCACATTTTCTTCTTCCCTCTGGTACTTCCATGCCGTTAGCGCAGGTTTGGCTTAGGGACAGCTGCCACTATTGGTTGTGTTAAAATGAAATGTGTTAAGGGAATGAGTCATGATAATTAACTATGACGTTAAAAATCATATAGTGGAAGAAGAGTCCTGAATTCCTTTTCAGAACTGACTTTTAAGACTTCTTTTCTTCAGGTACAGCTTAGCTTACAGATTCATAGACTCTGGGTCACAGACCCCTTAGGGTCCTGTAGAGGTGGGTGTAAAAGGGATTCGATAACACGTAAGCATGTTGACACTTCCCAGTGAGTGAGTTCTCCATTTTAACTAACATTATGTGGGTGTTTATGGGATTTGGACTTGTTAGAATTGTCTCCTTTTTCCCAACAGAATGAGGACTGCAAGGCCTGTTAGAAACCAAAACGTAGATTACAAGTTTGGTGTTTTGTTTTGTTTTGTTTTTGTGATGTACGTGTATATGTGTGGGGGCGGGGGAGATGTTAATAGTAGAGATGGAGGGGGAGAAATGCATTTGTTTGTCTTAGGAAAGTGTGTTTTCGTGCACTGTAGAATTTGGCTGTTTTTGTCATCATCCTTATTTTTCACTTTTTAAAACCATAACAATAACATTTTTAATGAACTATTTTGGGTACTTAACTAGATTTACACACAACACAACATGATGGACATCCATTAACTTACATCTTCAAAACCATCCTGTCCAGCAAATATTTTTATCTCCATTTTATAAATGATGCAACTGAGACTGCCAGGGATTAAGAGACTTCTCAAAGTCCTGAAGTTCTTGTTAGGCAGAACCAGGATTCCAACCCAAGTCATCCTGATGGCAAAGCTAATGTGCTTTTCTCCATATCCGTCTCTCAAAATGCCGTTCGTGGGTCAGCTGTGGCAGGCTCTCCTAGGGGTGTGGAGTCCTGGCTAGGAATGTACTTGCACATGTCAGGGAATGTCATTCATGGGCCATTTCTTCCTGGGTTGCACCTATAGAATTACAGAATCTCTGAGGATGGGAACCAGCAATCCACATTTGAACAACCAGCATTTGAGAACCAATACATGGCATCATACAGTTATGGAAGAAAAATTGCCATTGGTGCCATTTTTAATTTACATATAAGATCAAAGTTGGGAGAGGTAAGAAATAGTAAAGCAGGATCTGATGATGGTTACAGCAAGAAGTCACCTCCTTGTATTTACTTTAAACGACTCTCAGGTTCATACCACTGAGTATCCATCAGCTGTGAACATTTCCAAGGACATGAGGCTCATGGATTTGAACCCCAACTTTTACCACTGGACAGCATTTGCTGTGGCCATGAGTTGGGTATTGGAGCTGCTGTGTGTACAGTTAAGTTTTGCCTGAGACTTCAAAGATCTATTTTCAGACCTTAAAGCTGATTGGGATTTGCTTAGTCTTTGTTTATTTTGGGAAGTAGTTTAATCCAATCTGTATATGTTCTAAGAAAATGTCGATTTTAGCGTCAGCCCAAATATTGTATAATCACAGCACTCTGATGTAAACTCCAGAGCTGAACTTGAGCAAACTTAACCCATTTCATTTTGAAATGTAATAACCAAGTGTAAGTCCGACTGCACTAGGACATGACCAGGACTTGTAGGGCAGTTTAAGCCCAGTGATCATGCTTGCTGCTGGTGGTGAGATTGTAATGCCTATTTCCTGAAATGACTCCAGCCAAGGGAAGCAAAGCAATTGATTGTGAGCTTCTTTAAAAAAAAAAATTATTCAGGAGATGTTCTATAACTTTTCCAAAATACAGACATTTTCATTCTCAATGGAGGTGTTTCAATCCCCCCACATTGAAATCAACAAAGACAACGTTTATAGCTCCTCATCTACTCTGCATACTCAATAATACTTCCTGTTAGCACTGTTCTGGCCATTGGCTTGCTGCGGGAGGCAGCATTAGCTTAGGGGTTAAGAGCAGGTGAACTGCAAACAGACCAGTATGAGTCAGGACCTGCCACTTTATATTGTGTAAATGAACTTGACCTTATCACTCTGTCTTTTACTCCATTGCCTAAAGAGAGAGACCATAAGAGTGCCCACTTCATATAGATGATTTTTAATATTAAACAAGATAATATATGTAAAATGATTAAGATTGCCACACATTATAACTCCTAAGTGTTAGTTATTTTTACTAATAAACATGTATGGACTTTAGAACAAAGGACTGATGAAGACATTTCTAAGGATGATTCATTTAGGTAGGCACTCTTATCATCTCTCTCTTTAGGTAATGGAAAAAAGACTGGGTGATAAGGTCAAGTTCATTTACACAATATAAAGAGATGGGGTTCTGACTCAGACCCATTTGTTAGCTCAGAGGGAGCTGGTCAAGGAGAGTGGAATGGAGGTCTTGATGGTATCACAGCTCAACAGCAGGGAGCTGAGAGTGGTGGCAGTGGACCTCAGACAGATTAATTGATTTCTAGGAGCACGCACTATGCTCCACATTTATTAATTCACGTATCCAGGTTTGAACTTTTAGACTTAACCAGAAACAATAGCCAAGAAAATGGAATGAAGAATTTTATTTTGCGGAAGGTTATTGGTTGTAATAGAAATAGCTGTCTTACCATCCCTAACACCGATTTGCCCTGAAAGCTTAGGCAAGTCATTTTACCTCTGTGCACCTCTAGTTTTGCTTCCCGAAAATGTGGATAATACTGCTTGTTATAACCCAGGATGGCGGGTGCAATCCCATCCTGGGATATAGAGCAGACTATTTGCATAACATTAGAATTTATAAAGCAATTTTTCAGACATTATAATCCCAAATTTTATTTTTTTCTGAGATTTGTTTTCTTGTTTTTGTTTTTTACTGATTTGTCTCGTAAAACAGGTATTTCCATCTGCTCACTAATCTGTAGAGTTGCTGCATCTCATTCACACTAATACTCAAACTCAGGTTTTCGGATGTCCTTATTTTTAACCTCATTTACCTATGGAGAGCCCCTCTTCTACTCTGTTGGGTGAGCTGTTGTAACCCGTCAGGACACATCAAAATGTCCTCTTCTCTGCAAAGCCTGTTTTCTTCCCTTCACGGAGTCTCTCCCAGTTGGTCATTCCCTCTTCTGTTGTCACACTGTGATTTCCATGTACCTCTTAGAACTCACAGCAAATTGTCTTGTCATTGTCTGCATACCTGTCTGCATCTCCAGACAGCAAGCTTCTTCTAATAGGACTTGCTCATTCCTGTCTTCATAGCCTCCACCCGGCAAAGAGCTAGCACTCAATACGTGCTTGCTAAATGTCATAATGTTGGCCGACTGACATTAATACTATTAATATTAGAGAAGCGTTCCTATTTCAGCTTTGGACACATTATCATTAGGGAGAAGATCAGAAATAAAGCACTTCCCATGAGACCTCATATAAAGCATGAGAAATATATAGTGTGCCTACTATATAACAGGAATAACGGTGCAGTTTTAATATAATACAACGTGTAGTATTTCATGGCGTAGATAATGTGAGCCTTCCCTTCTTCAAAATATGTTCTCAAGGGTTCTGATTCTGAACTGTTAAAAGGGTCAGTGGCTTCTTCCTGTACTAATGCCTCCCTCTACCCCTGGACCCCAGATGCACACAGTCACATCCTAAATTTAAGCACTTCCTGATCTAGACTCTCCCTTTGATTGTGACATTAGCTACAGTAGTCTCAGTAGAACTGTCACCTCACCACTCTTTCACTCCATCCACTTCACATCACGCAGGATCGAGTTGTCACATTGTGGGCACGCTGGCACCAAGTGGTGGCATAGTTGACACCCTCCTGGTGAGGGTGGTTAGCACTGGGAGCTGAGCATATGTTTACAACCCTTGACCGACAGTACTTGGATTTCCTTCTGGTCCCATCTCTGTCTATAGCTAAGTGGACATGAAATCAATATGCACTCTCGTGAGATACATTCTAAATAGTGCAGCATATTGTAGCAATCAGATGGTGCATAATTCTCTCCATCCAAAATAAAATTGATTTATGTCTTCTGACTATTATCCCTGCTCTGCAGAGGGATCTATTTTCATTTAAAGTTTCAAGCTTTTCAGCCATGCACCATAAACAAACACTAAAAGATTCCATAATATTCTCAAGATGGTCTACTCTCAGCAGCCAAGCAGTGGCACTGAGAGTGTTAGAGGCTAAGAAGTCATGTGCTATTGAAAGCACCAAAGCTCTGAAAAATCCCTGTGCTCCCCCAGCTCAGCAGGGTGACCTCTGTTTACGCTTTCAGGCTTTGGTCCCTATAGTTGCCTTTGGCCGTATCTGACCCCTTTTCCTACATTGGAAAGGGAGAGAAGAAACACTCACCAGGAACAAAGAACTGAGTGCTCTGCATCTGGTTTCAGCCAACTCAGTGTCTGCTACGAAATGAAAAAGCAAAAGCAAAAAGAAAACGATGACTACTGTCTAAGCAGGTGCTTCTTATTAATATGCACATGAATCTCTTGGTGATCTTGAGAAAGTTCTGCCTCCATAGATCTGGGGTGAGGCCTGACATTCTACACTTCTAGAAGCTCCCAGGTGACACAGCTGCTGCTGGTCTGAGGGCAGCGTTTTGAGTAGTGTGTTAGGCGGAACTCTCCAGATGCCCCCTCTCTAGCCAAGATGCTTGGACCCTGGTTATTCCATCAAACACCCATGTAGGTACAGCTGGGAAGGGACCCAGCAGTTGTCATGAAAACTCCAAGTCCGTAGACCTTAAGAGATGAAGTTTATTATTCAGTTGAGCCTGATCGGATCTTAGGAGGCCTTTGAAGGGCACACCAGGGCAGCAAAGACTTTGGAAGCACCACGAGGGCTTTGGCGTGCGGTTGGAGAGGACGCGTGAGAAGGAGTGTGTTGGCCTCGGAGAGGAGAGGGAAGCCCTCCATGGACCGGCAGCAAGGAAATGGGGTCTTCCAACCCGGCTTGTACCTTCGAAGGACTGAACTCCACTAACAATCAGAAGGAGCTCGGAAGGGAGTTCATGTTCAGAGCCTCCACGATACAGACTGGCTGCAGAGTTGCTGATCAGCTGTAAACTTTGATTCTGCCACCCCGAAGTCTGCCTCAGAGGCTCTAGGTCAGGAACCCCACTCAGCCCTGCTGTGCCCAGACTTCAGACCCACAGAAACTGTGGGATAATAAACGGGTGTTTAAGCTACTAAACTGGTGGTCATTTGTTACCTAGCAACAGGAAATTAATACAAGTAGGAAAGTCCTCATTTAGTATAATACAACCAACTAGAATCTTGCCATTCATGAAAAAAGTTTTGATCATTTTTTTTCCTCAAAATCTAAGGATAGTTTTTTTAATACAGAGAATAAAGAATTTCCAGTCAGCAATATACATGTAATCATCTCATCATAAGTCTTTCTCATGATTGCTTTGACTTTGAAGAAATCTTTAAATCTCTCTGGGCCTCAGTGTCCTCAAATTAAAAAAAAATAAAATAAAAAGATTAATAGTACTATCTGTTCTAACCCACTGCTAGTGATAGGTTAAGAATAACAAAGTAAGTGAAGTCTTGTAAACTGTGGAATGCTAGACGTATAAACTGAGTCAGATAAAGCACATGTTTCAATTACATTCCATTGAACTTTCCTCTGATCATAAAAGAAGTTCTTGACATGTTAAAATACCGTAACTTGTTGTTAAAAAATCTCATCATTCCAATTGAGAATAGATAAATGTGAACATAAATGCCCTAAACATATCTGTTGTCATCCACTGTTTTTACTGGAGATAATAATTTAATAGCAGAGTCTGCGATACAAATGTTTATCAGGTCTTCTTTAAGAGCTGTAAGGCAAACGCTGTATTTGGTTGGATTAATTGGAGAAACGAGTCCATTTGAACTTTCTTTCTCCTTGGCTGTCACATGCATTTAGGTAGGCTGTAAATTATTCAGGTATTATTTGCAAATAAGATTGTTCTCAGATGAGCAGAATGGAGGTTGCTGGGGGGAAATTGTGGGTAAGTTGTGAGTTAGTAAAGAGCAAAGCCGAAATGTGGTTAGGTGAACCGAAGAGTTATCTAATATTTACTACCTTCACCATGCATGGTGCCAAGTCGTTATTTTATAGCAACCTTTCCTCTGCCTTTAGTGTGTTAACTTTCTGTGCTGAGCAGATGCAGCCACGCACAGCCTGTGTGGCAGAAGGCAGATGCCAGCTCTCCACAACATCTGGGTGCCTGGCTTGGCTGTGTTCCTGTCTGTGCTGGTGGCTATACAATGCCCCCTGGAGACGTTTCATGATTCGTCTACGACAGAGTTGGCAGGAGTGCCCCGTATCCCTGGCAACCACTTTCCCTTTGATTCTTTTACATCTGCTCAGTAACATACAGTACTTTGGAAACTGCTCTTCCCACAGAGCGGAGGGCAGAGGACCGTGGTTGAAGAGCACGTCACTTCCCCCGGGGCCTACAGCCGTGGCCTCTCCGTGCCCTCGCAAAGGCGTCAGGCTGCCGAGTGAGCTCCCTCTGCAAGGCCGGTGGGTTCAAGAGCTGGTGTAGACTCCGGCAGGCACTCCAGGCTACGGCTGGGACCTGTGAGGGGTTTTCAGCTGTCTGGAGGGAGCCAGGTGGTTAGAACAGCTGGCCCAGGCTCTTTTCTTGGATGAGAAGAACCTGGTGGACAAAGCCGTGTTCTTCATCGTTAGCATCTCCCTCCCTCTCTCCCCCTCTCCTCTTTTAGGTTCTAAGGCAAAAAGACCCCTATGGAAAGGACACTAGGCTGTGCCTTTATGAACTCCCTCCCTGTCCCAAAGACCCTTCCATTCTAGCATTTACACAGGATCGGCCCAATAACTCAGTGTTTTTCTACCATCTAAATAAGCACGTGCCTCCTCATTTCTTCTTTCTCCTAGATGTCATCAACCTTCTGCCCCGCTTTCTTTTCTGTTGTAAATCCCATAGAAATGGTAAATATATGCGCTTCTATAGATTAAAAAAACTTGACAAGACACTATAATCAAACTGCAGGCTTGACTGGACACAGATTAACCCTCCCAAGAAAATTGATTGCCATAACAAATGGCAGATGAGTAAGTGATGAGTGAAAATATCGTTTTAAGAGTGCCTTCCACAGCTCTAGAAAGGTCCAGAAGTGAGCTAATTCCGGGAGTTCTCGCTTTCCTTTCGACTGTATGATCTCCAGTTACTCTGCCAGGTGGACTGAGTCACTTTGTTTCACCATTTCCAAAATGAGTATTGATAAGAGCACCTACTTCGTCAGAGAGTTGTGAGAGTAAGTGGCACAATTTACGAAAAGTGACCAGAAAGAGCCTCCTAGTGAGACAGAGATAAGACGTGCTGGGACCGATAGGTTGCAGGAGAGCCGACGCCGAGACTGAGGTTAATGTGCGGGAGGGCTGCTGGGAGGTGACCTGGGGCTCTGCGCCTGGGAGAAAGGCCAGCACAACGGCTGGGGCAGGGCGGGACCGTGGGCTGTAAGGCAGCCAGGGGAAGGCCTCTGCCAGCCCCGCAGGGAGCTCAGAGCTTCGGGACCCTTCTGCACGGTCCTGAGTTGGGGTGAGTGTCCGTCTTTCAGGCAGGGCAGCTCTCTTGTGCAGAAGCAGCTCCTGCAGCGGGCCTCTCCCAGCGGCTCTGACAGTAAGTCCTTCAGTTGTGCCTGCAGATCTGGGAGGCACAGTAGGGTGAATGACCGTGTATTGTTATTGCTTATGGTTCTTTTGTTCATCTTGCACTGTTTTTCTTTCATCTTGTAGACACACACACACACACACACACACACACACACACAATTTGTAGAGCCCATGGCAATGGTACAAATGGAGGGCCATATACCATATGTCTAAACACGTAAAAGACATAAAACAGGCTATCAGACAACTCGGTGCATATGTGTGCTGTGTCTTATCAATGATACGAGGGCTGTCCAGAAAGTATCCAGCCATGTGATATGAAAAATAGAGGCGTTTATGGCTGGGTTTTTTTCAGACAGCCCTCCTGTACCTTTATAATGACCGGGAAGGCTAAGTAGGAATTTAGAAATTGTATACCCCTCTGAAATCCGTACACATGCTAATACATTATTTCCATCACTTTCTGTGATATATTAACATATATTTAAAATAAAATATCTACGTTGTACTATACTCCTCTACTTACATACTCCCATGGCATTAGATATGCTGTGAAATCATTATTTTTATCGTCTGTGTAATGCTTTATCAGATAATCGTAACTAATTTTACCCACCCTCTTTTGCAATCATTTAGTTTGTTTTTATATTTATTATTACTACAACCAATGCTACTGTGAGTAACCATATAGCTCATTAGAAATAATCAAAGATTCATTTGTTTTCTCTATAATTTGATATAATTGAAATATAGGTATATGTTCAATTTATATTATGTAAAGTTTTCATTTTTTTTTCTTTTTATTCTCTCTCCTACACTATTTATCTCCCATGCCTAGACCAGTGCCTTGCTTGTAATAAGGGACTCAATAATTATTTGTCAAATGAGATTTTGAATGCAATTTCTAACCAAAGGATATGGGGAAGCTGAGGAGAAAACATTCTTTTTAAGGGATCAGGATAGTGCAAACACTAGGACTTCCATGAGGTACAGACTCATCGTGTTTTAGCCTTTCTGCTTTGGTGAGAAGGGAGGCCTCCTGGACGGACGCACCCTGTGAACCCGAAGGCATCCTCATTGCCCTGCATTCAGGCAGTCCCGGGGTGTACTCACTTCCTGATATTCAAGAGAACCCCACTCTTCACTTAACACAGTTAATGATATAATTTTTATTTTTAAAAGGGAGTGCTGATGCTCCCACCAGCGTCACAAGACGTTTCCGATCTGGTTGTGGAGTCATTCTATTTCCAATTAAGCAGTGGGGGGATTCAATTACAAGCTGTGGGAAGCAAAGCGTTCGTGTCAATAAACCAGCGGTGGTATTAAGGGTGGTTGTCTGGTTTGCAAACATTAACAGCTTGAAACCTAAAGGCGTGTGCTTTTGAAATCATCTCACTACTGCTTCCCACGTTGGCAGGATTAAGAATACCTGAAACCCAGCCTGGGGTTTTCTTCAGAAGTGTTTCCTCTCCTGGAACTCAGTGAATTCGGGCAGTAAAGTGAAATATTAAAGGACTTACTGGGAGCTTGTTAATAAGGTGTAAGCCATTTAAAATAAAAAAGTGTGTCAAAATACTGTCCAGAAGAAGACAAAATCATCTGTAGCAGGATCTGGTCAGGGACAGAAAAGGGAGGATTCACATAAAATAAAAATATTGAGAGACGATAGTAGTAGGGCTTTTAGAAGTATGTGCATTATACGCAAGACAGGAAACTGAGGCCTCAAAGGGTGAAGGCAACCTCCAAGGCCTGTCAGCTGCTAAAATAAAATAAAAAGTATCAAAATCCCACTGACAATCCCCCGAGCAGTCAAAGTCATTTAGCCGTGCACGCCAAACTGAATGTAGCTTCTATCACGAACGTAAGTGAAACTTAGGCTATTTCTTGTAAATGCTTCTGATAATCACACACAAACCTGAGTCGTCTTCCTAGCATGGAACGAGATCATCTGTTTTCACCAGTCCCTGCCATTCTGGAAACACTTGTTTAAAAAATCAATCATTCTAAAGGTTAGATGCGTTCCTCCTTTTCACTTCAGAAGGCTTCCTGTGAGGGTCATTGCCTTTGAACTTTACACCAGGTTTAGGTTTGCAGTCTCTGCCACAATTTGCTTCTCACTCAATACATTAGTCATAGAAAGTAATGCTCTCTGAATTTTCTCATGATGTAATGGGCAAGTCTAAAGTGCCTACTACGTGTCAGGTACTCTGCCAAGCATCAGATACACAAGGTAATTCTTAGGATCTCCCTTTGCAAAATTTACAGCCCAGCTAGCACCTATCATTTAATCTGAAATCTTTATTTTTTCAGTTCTCTTGATTAACCTAAGACAACGCTGATCGCTTTGCCAAACAACTTAATCTTTCACATATTTCCACGTCTACGTCTCCCTTGTCACCCTTCTGTTACCTTATTTCTTTCTACTTGGCAATACAACGGTTTAAAATTGTTTCATTAGAGTTGGAGTTGAAAGACACCTTTGCTAATAGGTCTGATTGAAGGTAGTTAGTTAGTCTTTACGTCCACCCTTTGGAAAGAAAATTTCCTTCTTTCTAGGGAAAACACTTTCCCCCACCTGTATTGTTTCCAAAACAAGGGCTCGATCCGCTTCATTTCCCATGAAGCTGAGAGTAATTCCAGCTTCTCCCAAATTACCACACTAACTGTTCCCCTGGGGAGGAGAATCAGTCATGTGGTTGGGGACTTGGCGAGAGGAATTCGGGCACCCCCCTCCCTCAGCCCTTGCTCCTCCTTTCGTTCCGCTCCTATTTGGGGTGAGCTGGGCATAAAGTCAGCGCGGCCTGCTGTGGTCTGGCTTTAAGTTTAAATTCAGTAGTAGCATCCCATCTGGTCTCTGACTTATTATGGAATAAACCACATTTTTTAATGTGTTTTTGTTTTGTTTTGTTTTGGGGAAGCAACATGTAAGTTTTGACTTCTGTCTATGGGTCTGTCAATTGCTCCAAACTTGGGAAGGGGAGAGAGAGGATTTTTACTGGGTGGGGGAGAGGGATCCCGAACACCAACGCATCTGCGTAGCAGCTACATTTCACTAGTGAACACAGCGGCTTTGCAAGGCCGAGAGAACCGTCTCCACTACACGGCGCCCAGAGGCAGTGCTGCTC
Organism: Lyroderma lyra; assembly: GCA_004026885.1. Taxonomy (NCBI): domain Eukaryota; kingdom Metazoa; phylum Chordata; class Mammalia; order Chiroptera; family Megadermatidae; genus Lyroderma; species Lyroderma lyra. The sequence goes on from PVJL010007262.1 coordinate 40,460, forward strand.
TGGTTAGCCCGGCCGGAGTCCGGAGAAACCAGCTGCCTCTTGCGTTTCTCGCATCTTTGAAAAGATGTGGCAACCCTGCCGCCTAGGTTCGATTCCCAGCCAGGGAACTACCCCCGCACGCCCCACCCCCGAAAAAAAAAAGAGAAAGCAAACAGCAAAGGATGTGGGATTAATAGGGGAAAGGGAAGAGAATGGGCGTTGACAAAGTAAATTAAATCGGGGCTTCGAAACCTTAACCCTGTAAGCTAATGGGGAAGCGAAGTTGTTCTGGGAGCTCCAGGCAACCAGGTAGGGCAGGGTGGCATTTTGCTTTCACCTTTTCTTCTTTTATTCCCCTTGGATCTTTGATCACTGGGAGGGTGTATGCGTGAGCGTGGGGGGCGCTCTCTGACGTATACGGCACGCTATCAGTGTCTGTTTTGCTCTCTCTAATGTACCCACGCTGCCTTATAGTTCAGGAGGAAGCTCAAGGATTGAATTGGGAACGTCACGTGAGTGTGTGTGCGTGTGTCAGCGTGTGGGTGTGCATGTTCCTCCGTGTGCGTGGGTGAGTGCAGGCACGTTCGTACAAGCAAAAAGTGCACAGAGTCCAGCACAAATAATTCCCCTTTACTTCTGTTTTGAATGTAAAAACAAGCAGCACAGCCCAACTAGAGCACACATTTCATATATATATGTGTGTGTGTATGTGTGTATGTGTGTGTATAATGTGTGTGTGTGTGTGTATATATGTACATATTATATATAGGGTGCCAAAAATGTAGACATCTTTTAAGAAAGGAAAAAACTGCATTAAAATTGGAATACTCACTATATTCTGATAACGAAAGGTGGGTACAAGTCTCACTTGGCTTCTGCAATTACAGGAGGTGCTCAAAGTGGCTACCACCAGCGTCTCTCTGATACATAGATAATCTCTCTTAAAATGTGTATAGTTTTTTTGGCATTCCCAGCATAAAGTCCACAAAGATGTCATAGTATAATTAGTGAAAAGTATTTTGCACTACCCACACTCTGTCCTTTCTCCTGCCGGACCCTGCCTAGGCTCAGGCACGTGAGGACAGAGGGAAGCAATTGCAGAAAGCGGGTGTAGACACTTATTTCCTCCTCTCTTCTCTTTTCCACCTGTGGGAAGAGCGGATCATCAGAAATGGATTCTGTATGAAATTGTGTCAGGCTGGACGGCGGCTCCCCAAAGATGCCCATACCCCAGTCCCGGAAGCCTCTCAGGATGGATTTGGTGGATGCGAGTACATTAAGCATCTGGAGATGAGGAGGTTCTCCAGGATCTTTTGGGGGGGCCCAATAAGATCACGGGGATCCTTATAAGAAGGAGACAGGAGGGTCAGTCAGCGAAGGAGATGGGAGGATGACAGCAGGGGTCGGAGGCATGTGGGGGTGTGGGCCTGGGGAGTGGGGGCCTCTGGAAGCCCCCAGGAAGGGATGAGGAAACCAGTTCTCTAACGCGTCCGTAAGGAAGGAGCCCGGGCCGGCCCGCTTCAGACATCTGGCCTCCAGAACCGGAGGAGAATAACCGTGGGGTTTAAGTCACCTCCGTCTGCGGTCATTGGTCATTGGCCAGTCGGAACCCAACAGGGAGGAGACTCAGTGGGAAAGGAACCAGCGTCATCCAACTCTTCTGGTGTCCACCCTCGTGCGTGCAGCACGGACGCGCAGGAACTGTGCGGGCCGCCAGCTGCTCCTTCCTGCTCTTCCTCTGGGAGACTTTGGGGGTGTTGCAAGCCTTCGATGTCCCTGGGGGATGGACCGCCAGCACGTGCACAGTGCCTGCTCCTTAGGGAGAGCCCAGGACTGTGGAGGAGAGGAGGCACCCCCGAATCTCCTCCGTCGTCCTTTAGTGAACTATTCTCGTTAAGGACAAGCTCTGGCGCGGACAGGGCCTGGGGCCCAGGGAGGCCCAGGCAGAGTGGGGGGGCGCGGGCTTGGGACGCCCAGCTCTCAGCCCGGGGGGTGGCAAGCCTGGATGTTCATTAACAAACGGAAAGCCGGGAGCTGGTTAAGCAGTTCAGCTCACTTCTCACATAAGGAAGGACGTCTGGTAGCTTATTCAGGAAATAATTGGATTTTTAAACCCCTGAAATTAATTATAATTTAAAATTATTGCATTTTGCCTTAAACAAAATAGAGTAGTAAAATTTTGAGTATCTTAACCAAACCGGTCGCCCCCGCCCCAATATAAACTTCGATTGAAAGAAGTTTAGATTTTAGTAGTTCTTAAAAGTCTCTCTTTAAAGAAACTCTAAACTTTGTTATTATAGTTCAAATTAGATTTTAAAATCAATCTATGTTGAATCGTTAATTAAGTCAATTTTAAAAAGAAATAATTCCATTTCATTAAAGAATTGTTACACCGATATTACAAAGTGAATGGATTCTTGTAATTAAAAAGCATTGAATTCCATATGAGCATTTATCTTTTCCCCTCTTTTAACCATTTTGGTGAATTTCTAAAACAGAATTTAATTAAATGCTGAAACAAAGACACAATTTAAAATTAAAATTCTTTAGAAGAACTCACTGGCAAACCATCAAAGCAGCCTTACCCCCAATATCTTCAGAAACTGTAACAACGTGAAATATAACATAAACTTACGGTAACGTATTTCGTAGGCCCTCAGCTAGCAACGTAGCCTTCATTGTCTGTGTGATCTTTCACCAAGTAAGGAGATCATTTTCCGAATGTCTTAGACCAACATTTATTAGGTGATTGACATTTTCCTGAAGTGTAGGCCCTTGTTCAAACATGTTTTCCAGTGTTAGATTTGCTATTTTTCCAGAAAATAAACCACGCATTTGGAAGATCATAATTTTCAGGTAAGAGTCTTTCGTCAGATCGACTTCACCCTGCCCTTTCTGGTGGTGTCGAGCTTTGCCGAGCCATTAACTTTACTGAGGCTCAGTTTCTTTGTCTCTAAAACGGTGAAACAACATCTCTCACGCAGAACGGTTAGAAGGATGACATGTGATGTCACATGAGACCTATCCACTGCAGGCCTTGGACCATAGGAGATGATCAGAAAAGTATCAGTTCTTCTTGCCTTACAAACTTGTGGCACCGTAGCCGGAGTGGGAACGTTTGACCCCTGGTAGGTGACACATGCGAGTGGGAGAGACTTATTTCTATCTTTGCTGCAAAATTGTACACTGCCATTTCTAGTAGGTAGTTTCAGCGGAAAAAAATTGGCTCCCACAGCAGATCTGTAAACTACAGAAAACGTATATGCATGTGAAGTAATCCTGTTACTAATCTAGTACTCTACCCAGTAAGTTTTTGCTTAAGATCTTCTGATTTCTCTTGGGCTTCATCAATATGTTCATTTGGATGACTCTCATCAGTGATTTCATCCACAGACCTGCATCTTTAAAGGGGTTCTGCCTGGGCCCCCCATGTTTGCCTCTCTCCAATGATTTGGACCATGGCAGCTAATTGTATCCTCAATTGGCTGATTGCACCCACAATTAACTAAATATAAGTACCAGACGTCTCAGTACATTCAATTTTATGCCTCAGAGGGAGCCTGTGTGAGAGGGTAGTTGGCACTTGGCTATCTTCAGGGGAAAAACTCAGACTTGTAATTGTGGGGCTAATTTTAAAGCTTCCAAATATTTTCTAGTGTGCACGATCCATAAATGGCCGACTGTCGTAGTATACTTTGAGGGACATAAAATCCGGATGAGTTGCAGGAAGGCTACCGTTTAAGAAAACTATTGGTAGAGGCATGAGGTTACATCTCATCAGATCCTTCCTCATAACATGCTTGAGCAGTTTGTGGAATTGCTGTCCTCGTCCATAGACGGGAAGAGAAGAACTGGGGCCTTCGTGTGCGTTCAGCCCACAGCAGCTGGGATTACCCGCCTTTAGCAATTTGAAAGGTCTCCTTGAGGAATGAGTTGTAATGATGCCTTTTCAATACAGATGCTCCTGCAAAGCAAGTGTCTTCAAAACTAACTGGGAGCCAGTGTAAATGTCCCTCTAGAAATCTGGCTGGAGAAACTATCAGGATGGAAGCCTATCCTAGCTTGGGCTTGAACTTCCAAAGTAACTCAAGTCTTTGGCAGCTGTGCCAAAGATACTATTGGTTGATCCACCATTTAAGGTAGAATGAAAACTCTGAATTTTGCAAAGGTTGCTCAACAATCACTGGAATTTCTTTTTTCTGAAACCAAATCAGGAGGCTTTAGTAGTCTTTCTCTCTAGGTTAATTAATAACAAAATAAACCACATATCCCTCATACTCATACCTAGAAATAAACAGGTTGGATACCTAGAGGAAAAGAAGACGGAGTTGCGTACATGGAAGAAATTTCTAGCTTTCGTTTTCATCTTGTCCTTTTAGACTGAGCAACCCTCAATCCTTCCCGCTATTCTAGACACAGTCCATGCTTCATGGTTTCAGCAGGAGCCTTCTCCATCTCTCAGGAGGTGGAAGTCCTGACGTGGAGATGGGCTAATCACAGGCAAGGGACAAGCCTGTGACTTCTAATTTCTGATGAAGATTCGTGTTGACAACAGTATAAGTAATGATTGTGCAATTATGTAAATTTTTTCAGCTGGGAAAACGGAACCCAGAATATACCCAGTTAATACAAACCATACACTCTATGTGTTATTGCAACTATTTATTCTTCTAATGCAGTAAAGTCTCAAAACCACCTTGTGGTACGCAGACTAGCCTTGGTATGTGTCTCTCAACTCCTGATAGATGAGGGGAGATAAACAGCAGTTTAATTTTTCCTCACCAGCTGGGAGGTTATAATCTCTGTATGGTAAAATACAATAAAATAGCTTGATAACTGTGTTCAGGGTTGATAGTCAGGGAAGCTCATGATAAAAAACTGAAGATTAGAAAAAGGAACGAGAGAGGTAGAGAGAAGCATTTTGCTCTCAGGTGTGGGCGTGGTAAGTAGAGGGGAAGAGAGGAGAACAGGAGAGAGACCAGCCGAGTATGTGTTGGAAGTACGGCCCTTGACTGGGATTTTAACAAGGTTATTTTCAGGCAGGAATGTCTAAGATGAGATTTTAATTCAGTTTGGGTAGGTAAAGCACAGTGTGACCTCGATACGTTCTACTGTATTCACAGAAGAACAAGCAAGTGAATTTTGTATGTTTAAACTGATACATTAAGTCTGGACATATATTATGTTCAGAGGTGTGAACTCAGAAACAGAAGGGTACATGGAAAAATAAGTTCCTGGAGACTTCCCTAAATGTCGCGAAGACTTAGACTTCTCCATGTTGTGGGCATGGGTGTTCGGGACAAGTATCAAAACTAAGGAGCCAGGGAGATCCCAGCGAATCTGAGTTTCACCCTGTTGAGCAGCATGAAGCTCATAGAAATGCTTGTGAACATGAGACATTCCTGTGAGATGCTTCCCTCCTAGGAAGAGAGACCATTGTCGCCAAGCACTGACATCACACTGTTGAGAATGTGTACAACATGCCATGGCACCAAGGAGAGAGCTCGGACTGGGGACTGATGCTCAAAGGCTCCCCGATACAGGCAAATGCTGCAGCGTGTGTCCAGAGGACAGAGCCTGCTCTAGCCTCGGAGCCCTCACTTCTGGGAGACATCACAGCAGAATGAGGTGCACTCGTGTTTCTGGAGAGCGGGACAAACCAGCCATTTCCCAGCCTACCCGGGATTCCTCTGAACAGTCATCTTTCGATGCCTATCTCTTATCCAGTTGGATCTTCACTCGGAACTTCGCCAGTTAGGCACTGAGAAATCTGAAGTAAAAGCTGCTTATTTTTGAGATTGTGGAGTTTTAAAGAGTTTGGAAAGTTCAAATGAGGCTCGTATGGCAATTTACAATTCTGAGTGCTTTATCAGAAACAGCATGGGGATCGCAAATCCATCTCTGAAGGAAAAGCCTAAGTAGCCCTCCTTTACTTTTTCTTAGAACTGATTTAGTTTTCCATCTATGGGAGAAAATAGGCTGCCTGTACCAGTAAGCAGGCAGATGTCATTTATTTTGGGACATAATTGAAAACCCTTGAAATGCTTATTTTTGATTTTAATAATTTTGGAGGTGTTCACTTGCGTATTAAAATTCAGGAAGCAGGCATAGCCCTCGGCCTACCTTCAGGGCAAAGCTGTGTGCAAGACATGCTTCTATGAGATAATTTGTTTCTTAATTGGCATCCGTTTGCTGAAATACAATTAAAGTTATTGCTCTAATATTAACATCAACATCTTGATTACTCTATAAAATATGAATATTTATAAATTTTTTCTTCCATGACAGACATCTCTTAGGCATTTTATTGTTTGGTATTGGCAGTTTCTAATTTATAGAGATTTTAAATTCTTGCAGAAGGGTAATAACAGAAGGGGGGCCTGAGGTTTGTGTGGAGTGTCGTCCCTGAGGAACTAGGTTTGGATTCTGGGGCCCAGTGGACTTAAAAACCTGAGAAGGGAATCATCTCCTTTACCTGCTTTGCACCGCTATGGGTGGTGAGGACCACATCTCAGACCCTCTGTGGAATAGAAACAATACCTTACATTTGCACAGCCTTGAACAATTTACAGTAGGTTTTGCATCACTGTCAAGTGTGACTGATTTAGAAGCCACGCTGTTAGTATTTCACTGCTCCTGCTAAGTTCTTAGAGGTACCATTTGCAGGTTTTCTTCTTTCTTTCTTTCTTTCTTTCTTTCTTTCTTTCTTTCTTTCTTTCTTTCTTTCTTTCTTTCCTTTTATGAATTGCACCATTCACAGTTGTTTATAAGCAAGAATGTAAGAACATAATTCTATACCTACATATTCAGAATAAAATGATTACTGTTTATCAATTAGAATGTTTAGATTACATTTATTCATCCATCAAACCCTTTGCACATAATTTTAAATTGGAAAAGTAATGTAGGGTGTCATTCATGTTAAACAGAGCAAATGACAAGAAAGGGTATATACTAAAAAAATAAATGAAAGCATCCTCTCATCTTGGCACCCTCAATTCTCCTCTCTTGTGGCAACTGCAGTTAAAGAGTGCCTTAGCTCTTCCTTGTTCTCTCTCTTTCTTTCTTGAATGATTATCTAAAATCACTAGGTGGGGCCAGGCAAGACAGATAGCCTAATGAGGTAAAGCATTCTCCAAGGATCCTGTGCATGTATCAGAACAACAGCAAAATGAAGGAGGCAGCTATGCAAGGGGTAGGGCGGCTCCTTGATGTGCGTGTAACAGCCCAAGAGGGAGAGTGGTGGGGCACGTGTGTAGCGTGAGGAGGGGTGGGAGAGTAGGAGCATGGGTGTGATGAGCAGGGTCTCCACCATACACATGGGTGATGGGGTGACCTGAAGAGAGATTGGCTGCTTTTAGAGTACTGATCAATAAGTAATAGTTAAAGTGGGAATCTGGTATCTCACTGTCAGATAAGGGGGTTTCACATGTAATAAAGGGAGAAAACTGTAATCAACCTTGGTGTTGAATTGAAAGATGACATTTTTTGTTTGGTTGGTTTTTTTTTTTTTTTTTTTTTTTTTTTTTTTTTTTTTTTTTTTTTTTTTTTTTTTTTTTTTTATGTGGGTAGTTCCCTGGCTGGGAATCGAACCCAGGCCGTAGCATTGACAGCGCCGAAGTCTAGCCACTACACCACCAGGGAACTCCCAAGATGAGATTTTGATATTAACTTATAGTTTTCAATAGACAGGGTACAAATATCAGTGTGAAATTTGTGTTTATGTGTATGTATAAATAAATGTATTTCTATCCCTATGTACTGAAAGGTCCTAAGAGCTATGACACCCAAGAACCAAGAGTATACCTAATGCCCAATCATGGTTTCTAAATATAACTTTCAGGACTCCTTGGAGAAATGAACCATCCTAAGGCTGAAGCAGGAAAACAATAAGCCAGAAAGTGTGTCAGAAAGCAAGAATGATGAGGGCATATAAAAATAACATAGACACCAACTTATGGAGGGTCCCACTCGCCCAGTCTGAATAAATTTTGGCATCACATTAAATAATTAAAGTAATGGATTAAACCCATGGAATAAAAAGAATCCATAAGATCATAGTAAAATAAATATATGAATAAATTAAAGGTTAATGAGGAATGAAAATCGCATAATCTCATAATGCTCCCACCCCCATACTTATTATTGATAGTGGGAAAATAACTTCATGATGAAGTCTGGAAACACCCCCATAGTCATAAGTGATTGAAATTAGCATTAATGGAATATGAAAATTCAGTGGCCCCTGAGAGGAGGCAATGAAACCACAGCGTTACTACTCTGAGGTGATGGCTGAAGGGGCAGCACCCAAATCTAATAAAGAGAGAGTGTTAGACCTACACTGGGGGAAGTCTGCACTGTACCTGGTCTACAGTCTCCAAAAGCCTCATGATCGTGAAATTCAAGAAAAGAGTGAGGTGCTGTTGTAGATCAGAGGGGACCCAGGAGGGGGGATGGCCCCTAAATGCAATTGGTGGAAAAACTTGCTATGAAAGGTATTTGTTGGGATAACTGGCAAAACTTTTCGTGGGAAACTGGCAACACTTGAAGTGTCTGATGATTAAATGGTAACAGGATAACGAAGCTAATGGCCTAATTTTTAACAGGTTCTATCCTGTTATGCAAAAGAGTATCTTTGCTGATAGAAAACAATTTTAATTATTCAGAGGTTTGGGGTAATTTACTCTGAAATGATTCAAGAAAAACTCATTTATACTGTTTTTGCAACTTTTCTCTAAGTTTCAAAATAAAAAAATAGAAAAAAAAATTATAATGTGCTTCTAGAAACACCACTTCCGTGAGAAGTCCGCTGTCAGTCTTGCACATAAGCACATGTTTATGTTTTCTCACGTGAATGGGAGGGCAGACGTGCTGTTCTTCACTTGGTGTTTTTCTCCCAGGGGTGACCGTGGCAGTCACTACATGTGCACATGTACCAGGCATTCAAAAGCACTCATTTTTTAAAATGGGAAATTAAACACCTGTTTTCTTTGAATAAAAATTCTAAGCGAAACTCAGTGATCAGAATCTGATCTCAAAAAGTCTACTGCTTGGAGTCCACTTAGATATGTTGGTTTCTTATGTGTAAGCAGACTTGATTTAGTTGAACTCCTTTCAACTCAGGTTTTCTTCACATAAATGCGATTTGTGTGTGTGTGTGTGTGTGTGTGTGTGTGTGAGAGAGAGAGAGAGAGAGAGAGAGAGAGGAGTAAGGAAATATCCCCAAATATTGTTATTTTCTTTGATTTTGGGGATCACAAATTTTTAAGATATCTTTATTTTTATCACTAACATTGTCTAGATTTAGAAAAAAATGAAGAACACTGGATTATTTGTAAAATACAGTATTGTTGACAAGATACTTTTTGAAGGCAATACTTTTGTGAACCCCTGTTTTGAGCAGCATTCCTCAATATACAAATTTCTGGTCCCTGTTTTATCACAAAACTCTGGGTGTGGCTTGATAAACCTGGAAGACAGAGTGATCACCATCAGGAAGACCACAGTTCTAGGAGAGTTAGGTTAGTATTTGCTCCTATTTGGAATTTCGAATCTGAGGCTGACACAGATAAGATGTAGAAGAGCAGGTGTGGAAGGCTCGTCATCGTCTAGCCCGTATCCCTGAGGCTTCCTGTGTACGCGAACGCATTTCCCACTTGCCGGACTCTGCCTGTCAGGACTTGAGCCTTCTTTCAGGAACCATGGAGAGTTAGTTGCCTTGCTCCGGACAACAGCAGTCTAGAAGTGTCCGAGAATTAATACCACACTGGAGCAACCCTCGATCAGTCACCTACAGCAGATCGCGTATAAATACTTCAGTTCCCTTACTCATGTGCCATGTCTGATGCTCCCTTCTGCACTTAGGCTTCAGCTGCCCACAGTTAGCTGCCTTAGTAATGTATTTATTCATTTATTCATTTATTTGGCGACCTTCACTTCCTGTCAATGGTCCTTGCACTCACCAAGTAAACTGCTTGCACTGAAATCCTGGTCTAAGGGTCTCTGGAAGATTGCTAGTTCCATGGAGTGTTGTTAGCAGTAATGTTGCCTGCTACTTCAGGGCCATGGAAGAAAGACCTCATTTAGGATTGGAGTGTTCATCATGACATAAGAGTGCTTAGAAATCCAGGGTAATAGAATTCCAGGGCCAGGTGTACCAAGTTTGTCTTGTGATGACCACAACCACCTCTGAACTCTTAAGTTTCTACAATATGAACACTTCAAGACTTTCAATGACTAGGAATTCAGGTCCTCTTGAGTTAACAGCTTTCTACTTGTTGGAAAACTCTTTTTATTTGGGGAAAGAATTAGAGTCTTCAGTCTTCCACTGAGGACACCAAATAATTCCAATTTCTTTTCTAATCTCATGCCTTCCAGTATTTGAAGACAACCGCTGCATCTTCCCTGAGAATTCTCCAGGCTAATTTTCAATTCCTTCAATTTATCCTAATGCAATATTGTGTGAAGTCACTTCTTGATATCTTAATCTCTCAAGGCTGGACAGGGCATCAATACACCAGTGTTGCTCTGTGGTTCCCAGGGTATATGTGACAAATAGTCCAGGGAGGATACTGATTGCTTAAAAGTAGAGTTGGATACTCACCTCTCTTCTGTATGCTGTACAAGGAAAAGTTCATCCAAAGATAACATTAGCTTTTTCTGCCACTGTTTGATCTGGAGACAATCGTGCCAAGCCCTCATATAACCCCTGACCTTACTATTTCAATGACCATTCAAATGCCTGCCTGCAGCTATGCCTCTAGCATTGCCATTCCCTGCACTAGGCAGTTGACACTAATATAGCCAAGAGATCCCATATTCACCCTAGCAAGAGCCAATTAAATAGAATTTTTCTTGTCTAACTAGCTTTGGGGACCTGTGATTTTTCTCATCTGGCTGATAACAACCAAGACAAGGGGGCTTGAGGGACCAAATAGCAGTGTGCTCTATGAAAGTCAGTTCACTCCTGCCAAGCCAAGGAGATGAAGCCTCACCTAAGAGAGCAAAGAAAGCTGCAGGATTCTTTTTCTGTTCCTGGGTAAAGTATCCGGACTGCATTCTCTGCATAGGCCTGGGAATTTGCAGTGGACAGAAATACAATAATGTTTTATTTAAATTCAGAAACAAGCCTTGCAAAGGCCTCGGGACATCAGCAACATTTTCTAGGCTAAAGAGTTGAGGGCAGGTTTTAGAAATAGTGCCAGTGAGGCTGGCATCTTAGGAAGTAAGAGCAGAAGAGACAGAATATTTGACAGGTGAGGAGAGGTGAGTAGGGTAGTACCAATGGGATGTGTCCTACTGAGACCACGTGGTTTAATGAGGTCTTAAGAAGAGGAAAAAATAGACAGGTGAACTTTCATATTGTGAGTTTAATACCTATTAAGACGGTGAGAGCCTTGCTTGTACATGTCTTTAGAATACATGAAATTAATTTCATTTTAAAAAATGTTCCCTAAAGCCATTTGAGTCTTAGAGGAAGATTTCTCTTCATTCTTTACTTACAGACAATGTATCCAGAAGGAAAACACACACACACACACACACACACACACACACACACACACACACCAATTTCGTCTGGCTCAGCCTATGTTGGGTGGTCTTCACCCTGGCATCATTGTCTCTATTCTGTTACCTCCCCTTTGCATCAGGGTCTCCTGCAAAATAGTAGTAAAAAAAGGGATTAGGTTCCAAAAATTAGAAAAAAAACATACAATTGTATTTTTATAATTAAGGCAATTTATTATTAAAGCAATTTCACCAAAAGTATAACATTACTATATATTAAATAATGTTTTCTTTCTATTAAGCACCGTTAACTGAGGGTGTTTTCTTCTTGATAAGGTATCTTCATCCTCTGAACTTTTTTCAGTATTATCTTGACTTCTATTCTGTACTTTTTGCAAAAAATCTGTTATTTTAGATTACTTGCTTTTAACTGAGAGATCTTTATAAATTTTCGTTATATGGTGCTAAGCACGTTGTGTTTCTTTCAGTGGAAGGATCTTCATTTAGGAAATACCTCTACTCTTACTACGTTTCATGTTTTTTGGGGATTTCCCTAATTTTGATTGAGATACTTTTTTGCTCTTAAAAGATCTTATTATGTTTCATGTTGTTCAGGGATTTCTCTAATTCTCGAACTCTGTTAGAGAGAAACCGTGTTATAGAAGTGCTGTGTGATACAGGGGTTACCTGTAGAGCATTCTTGAGTGTGGGGATGGTTTCTATCCCCAGCAGAAAGACGCTAGTTTTCCTGCATAGAGTAGGACTCCGTAAATGCTAACTAAAATCTTCTTTAATTGAATGTAAAATAGAAGTGCAATGAGGGTTCCCAAACTACTCCCATTGGCATTTTGTAAGACCACCCATCGTAGCCTTCTGTTCACTGCCTAGAGATTCTTTACCTGTTCATCTTCCCTACCAGGCCATTCGATCCCTTGAGGGTCATATAACACCTCTGAATTACTAAACCCTTCCGTAAAGGTTGAATGAATGAATGAATGAATGAATGAATGAAGATCCTCTAATCTCTGACTGGAGTCATCAGGTGAATACACTGGATGGTTCATTTTTAGTTTCTCTTTATTATACTTCTTAATTTCGGGTAGTGCTTTTAGGCCTGCAGATAATGACCACTTCCTCTTCTATCTGTATATTTTCTTTTGTTTCCCCCTCTCTGTCCTACAAGAAAATGGTGCCTTGCGTAAGCAAGGAGATGATGACTACTTTTCCTCTAGCAAGGAGAAAGTTTGTATGAGAGACATAGCAGACTCATTCTACAGCTCAGGAGATTTCTGGGTCCAATCAATCCCAGCTGGCCCCTGGAGTTTGGAGAGGACAGGTTGTGGGTACAAATGATATCTTTGCCATACTAATTCATTTCCCCATTGTCCCCTGTAGCTGAATCAGAGTCTCTTCTCCTAGCATCAAACTCTCTGAATTACGTCCTTGAGAATTGAGACCTTACTTTCTCGATGTAATTATATTTGTCAGCCTCACCTGCCAGTTTGTTCCAAGAATGCTTCAGTGATCTCATTGTTAGGAGCTGAAGTAGTCCCCAGAAATGTGTGGCATGGCAGCTCTGGAACCCTATTTGGAAGAGTTGCTAATTATACTGCTTGTGTTTTCATAGCCTCCAATTACATATTAATTCTGGGGCTGTTAACATTTGCATTTTGCTTGCATTTGTGACAACTGAGTGCAGAGATACATCATGACCACTTCATGGAGTCAAATCCAATAACTACACCCGAACTGACTCAATAGTAGAGTCCTTCTTTGATTGGGGGTGCAACAGTCACTCAGTAACTGTAAGGCACGTTGCTGGGTTCTCTCTCCCGTTCTTCATGCTTTATCTGTTTCTATTACGCACCTACCATTTCCTAGAAATTTTCACACATACTTTTAGAGAAGTTAAAGAATTTCATTAAAATTACAAAGCTAGCATGCAGCACAACCATATTTGGAATTCAGGCTTGTGTAAACACTGAAGTTTGTATTTATTCCATCACATCATGTTGACTTGGGGCACGTGTATAATATTAATGTTTAAGGAGGTATTTTTTTGTCATGAATTGACACATTTATGGCTACATATGATAAAACTTTAGGGAATATATGAAATACAATGCTGCATAAGCATGTGACTACTTTACAGATAACTGATTTTCACATTTTTTTAATATCAAGTATGCACATATTTCATTGATCCCTGACAAATTCAGAGATGCTTTTTGCATTGTATTTGGTCTCTAACTTTTTTTATGATAATACTTCCTTGGATTAGAAAAGAATGTTTAAAAGCCAAAGGCAGTCCCAAATGACCAAATGATCCTGTAGACACTTGACCTCATTATGTGCCTCAGTCTTAAGCTATCGTGAGAAAGGATTGTGGAAATCATTTCACAATGCTTAAGTGTGTCAAATAAACACGTTGTACATCTTAAATAGCATTTAGTCGGAGAAGTCCAGACTTTGGGTCCATTTTCACGCTATCACCATAAACACCTATCATGTTGTTTTTAGTTTAGTTTAACTTAAATATAAAGAAACCATAGCCAGTGCTTGCCGAAGTACAGTGAAGTGATCACTCTTTAATAAAGCTACAGTTTTATCATTTATTTGGGAAGCAACCTGGACATATCAGGAAGAATTTTAAAATATTTACAAATTTTGACCTGATAAATACACTTCTGTGAATATAGACCAAGAAGAATATTCTGATTATGTGAATGCTGTGGGGAAAGGGGAACGATAAAGTAGTGCCAAGAAGTTTATTGTAACGTGTTTGACTACAGTGCAAAATAGGGGAGAAAACAGAATATCTCCAACTGGGAATTAGTTAAGTGGCCTGAAGTGCATCTGCTTTATAAAATATTATGCCATCATTAGAATGATCATTTGGAAGATTTAATAATAACAGAGAAAATGCTGATGGGATCATATTAAGTCAATTTACTTAGCTTTCACTGCACCTGTATCTATAATCCCTTTACACTAAATCTTCCGTGCCTTTGGTTCTGAGAAACAGCAGGATTTGAACTCGTGTTTCTAGCCCCGCGGCTCCCTCTGCAGCACATCTTCATTAAAATAAACAGCCTTTCAGTCTCTTGGGGGAGGGGAGCTTCTAAGTGGAGACATAACATTGATACAGGAACAACGCGAAGCTGCAGATGAACAATACTCTTTTCAGTCTCTGATGAAAGCCTGTGTCTCTTTTTTTTCTGTTTTACTTTTTGAAGATCCTTTAAAATCTTATTTCTCAGTGAGTAATTTTGTCTTTATGATACAAAAGGTAATTCCCATATCTAATATTGTTTCTAAGCACATGTGAGTACCCTGCTGAGTTATATATAAGTTTTTTTTTTTTTTTATGAATATGACACAAAATGAAAATCCCATTTCTTGAATTGAAAAAAAAAAGTAAATTGACTTTCAGGCTCAAGTGAGTTGTTTCAGGGATGGGGGTGGGATAGACATAGTGCATCCTCGACTCTATTCATGTGTGATGGATGTAACTGTTAGCGATGGTTCTGCATTTACAAGCTTCATACTCACAGAGTAAAGTAGCAGACATTGATTTTAAACAGATCTTAGGTTGCCCTCATCAAAAGTTGTCTACTCTTGGGTAAAGGCTTTAGCAGTCTCTTTAAAAATATTGTAAACTGCTGAGCACTATGTTTTAATCCTTTTGTTGTTCAAGTTTGCTGCCTGGGTATCTTGCATTAGGCTTATTAGGTAGTGAGAAATGCTCAGCGGGCATTCCCGCTGTCATCATTCATATTTTCTTCAATGTATAGACACTTGTTAGGAAGCTCCCTAGATGGACAAACAGTGCTTTGATGTAGCAGGAGGAACTGTTTTTAGTGACCCAGTTGATCAACACACAGATTTCATTTCTGCCAGAGCAAACAATTAAAGTTGTGTGAATAGACAAGTTTGTGCTAAAACATGAGAGGATTCTAAAGGTTGTACGAGAAGCTTCACAGAGAAAAAGATGTAACAAAGAAAAGGCATACATAATGGTGATGCTAAAAATAGTTTGTTCCAATCATAAGTATAAACTGTGAAGTGTCACATGTTATATAAATAAATTTTCACAGGCAAAATACCACTGGTTAGCCACCCTTATATTCCACTTGTCCTGTTAAATTTCAAAGTTGATTACTTAAGAAAAGGATATTTAGGTCTTAAAGGTGGAGTTATGGGATCAAACTCAGGTCACATGACTATGAAACCTGCTACATTATTACACAGCAGTAAGGTACCCTTAGGCAACATGTGTGCACACATACGTATATGAGTATATTACACAGCAGTAAGGTACCCTTAGGAAACGTGTGTGCACACATACGTGTATGAGTATATTACACAGCAGTAAGGAACCCTTAGGCAACGTGTGTGCACACATACGTGTATGAGCATATTACACAGCAGTAAGGTACCCTTAGGAAACGTGTGTGCACACATACGTGTATGAGCATATTACACAGCAGTAAGGTACCCTTAGGAAACGTGTGTGCACACATACGTGTATGAGTACATTGGCACACATACACACACAGAATGAATCCTTAATGAACAATATCAATTAAGTATATTCCTTGAGGAAATATATTGTGTTATTCCTACTAAGGTATCTATAAAACTTATTACTGTGTCAGGCACAAAATTAGTTCTCAATATCTTTCAAATGTGTGAGTGACTGTGCATGTGATAATTTATTTTTCATAAGGCTATGTTCAGTCTTCTTTAGGTGTGTCTAGAGAAATTCTTTATATATTTATCAACTCTAATAATTCTTATATTTATAATAAACTTTTGGTCCAATCAATAGTAAAAGGTGAATTATTCAATTTGATCCACGTATTTCGACAGCGGAGGGTTTGGGGGTACAGCTGGAAGGTGTGATTGAAACCCTTTGCAGAAATCTAGCACATTCACTGCCTAATGGTTGTGCTCTTAGCAGGAATTTACTGACCTTGTTGCTAGGACACCGGTTGTCTAGGCTGCTGATATTACCCTATTATGCAGGAACCACAAATACAACTTATGTGAAAGAATGCCAAGTTCAGGCTAATTTTTTAAGTGTCTTTAATAATAGCATTCCAGAATCATTGGTCATGATTTGTAATATTCATCCTCCCAGAAAGGAAAATGTAGTCCTTAGAGGAAAGAACAGGCTTCCACGTGAACATTTAAACAACGTATTTAACTGATGATACAGGTAAGAGGTATTCCAGTTGGCGCTGTTATAATAATAAAAATTTTAAGGTGATTCTAATTTCAATACACTGTTCACTATCTCAGTGAGAGAATTATGCGCCATAGATTAGAACTGTAAGTGTTAGTGTTAGAAAAAAAAAGAAAAACAAACAAGCAAAAAAGAAAACACTAGATGGTTCTCCTAGCGTAGAAGGTCTCTCAGTGATCTCAGCAGCCATAGGACTTTACATTTTGAATGAGGGATTAAGTATAGAAACCTAGCTACATAACTTCTCTATAGATTCTCAATTTATATGATACAGTAACTCAATGGCAAAACTTGCTCCTACGGAAATCTTGAGCCTCTAGCCCTAGACAAGTTGAAAACTTCCCTGCACATCTGTGATTCTTAACAACTGGCCCTGAACTTGGTGGTTTTTTTGTTTATTTGTTTTTGCATTTGAACGGCATCATTCCAAAAGCTTAAATTTGTATTATTATTATTAGTAGTAGTAGTAGTACTGTTGTCATATTTATTTAGTACAGCATATTTCTAATGTGAAAAGTTAATGGCTGAATTGACATTTGGGAAAATATCCTTAACAGAAGACAACCTTCCATGAAGGAGAAAGAATTGGTCTGTCATGTCACAGCAATAAAAATTCCCTGAGAATGTAATGTAATATCTTATTTTTATGACATTAAAAGACACCCTTTCTTGCTGAGCCTTTTGCAGGCAGAAGGGCATAGACAACTACGGTGGAGGTTGGGCACGCCGGGGAATCATCTAGTGAGCACGACTGAGACGAGAGAGAATCACCAACGGCCACGAGCTCTCTAACCGAGCGGCCGGGGTTATCGCATACAAAGTCAATCAATGTGCCTTGTTCACTGATCAGAAAAGCAATTCGGGCTTTACAACCTGGTGAATATTAGAAATGGGATTTTCTGAGCGATCAGTGTGCGTTTCTTGTGCATTCCAACTCTACATACCTTGGATGCATATTTTCTGAGGTTCCTCTAATTTCTAAGAACAATGACAAACGCTGAACAAAGGTAAGATAGAAGCCATGCTGAGGAGCGCCTCAGGTTAGTGACGTCACCAGCATATAGAAGTATTTGAAAGGCAGGTGTTAGATTATAAAAGGCAACCAAGCTAAAAGCCTGCTTTCTCCCTGCTCTGGAAGTCAAGGGGGGAAACAGAGCCAAGGCCTGAGCCAGTTTTTGAAGAGGAAGTCGAGTTCCATGAAAGTAAGGAAGATGGGGGAGAATGTTCCTGACACCATGGACATTGCGTCGAACATGGTTCTTCGGGTATTCAGGCGATGACTAAAGAGAGGGCATCAGAGTGAGTGCAGAGGACCACGTGTGGCAGGGACGGCCCTCTATTCCTTGACCTTAGTTTCTGGGCCCAGGTCGTCCATCTCCTGCTTCCTTCTTATTCTGAGGGTCCAGGTTCTAAGCCATCATTTCCAGCTTTGCAAGCTCACATGTTGCATGCTGATTCTAAGTGCATGATTTTGACCATGGAATCTTCCAGAACACCCAGCAGAGGTGCCAGGTACTGGGTACCACCTCTGAAAGGGTGTTGTTCACATTGTACATATTATAGGTGCATGTGGAGGGGATATGAGAACTTTTCTGAAAGCCATAGTGAGTGGTCTTGGGAAAGGAGTACCTTATGTTAACCCCCAAAGCGTTCCATAGGGGGGGATGTCCTTGTCGCCAAGATCCCTCACAATCCAAGGGAGAAGCTGCACCATCAAGAACCTCAGAGGTCAAAGATCTGACTGGGAGGAGGACATGTCAGCAGCCTTGGCCGGTCTCCTCAGCTCCCTTCAGGCGGGAAATTTATGTCTCCTGGATAAATCTCTGCCCTGTTTTCGACATTTTATAAATAACGTGAGTGCTGCTTCCACCACAGGGTTCGCCTTGTGTTTGGAATTATGGTCCAACTGGGGACACATTTTGCATAATCACCCTCAGCCACTACCTCTGTCTTAGTCGAGGTGACATTAAGAGGGAAATGCGCCCTGGGTGTTTCTGTTTTGTTTGAGTCCATTTTTATATTCCATTCTATCCTGTCTTTGTCCATTCCTACTTACAAAACATTGTTTGCTCTTCCTTTGTTCTTTTTAGTGTTACACTTACTGGGGTGAAATTGATTAGTAGAACTTACATAGATCCCAGGTGTACAATTCTATAGTGCATCGTCTGCGTGATGCGTTCTGTCTTCATCACCAAGTCGGTTCTCTCTCCATCACCATATATTTGAGACCCTGTGCTCTTCCTTTTAAAACCTGGCCTCAGGATGCAGACTGCTGTTGAAGACTGTTTTCCCAACTGTATATAACCTGGGCTGCCCTCCCGATGTGTCTTGCTTTTTTCCTAGCACGCCTCCTGCATATTTCCTCTCTCCATTTGATCTAGCCTTAGTAAGTAGGAGCTGGGCAACTGCCAAAGATATAACTATCAGGGACCAAAGTGCCTTCCATGTAGCCATTTAATGTTAGAGACCATAGATGGATATTTTTATTGACTAGGGACCTCTAGGTGAAGGGAAGTACGTTCGCCTTGATCAAGCTAGCGTAAGTGGATTTGGGCTCTGATTCAAGCTAGACATGGGAGCTCTCACACCACTAAGGGAGGGTGTGATGGTTTTAAGTAGGATTTGTAATGACACAAAACGAAATCAAGACCTGGGACATCATCATGTGTATCGGCTTTTCTCCTTATTCTTCCATGCATCCATCTGTTGGTCCTGTCTTTTTAGGTGCTCTTATTTCCTGGAAGAACTATCATTTTGATCAGCGAATGTGAATTCTTTACAACAGTCCCCGTCACTCCTCTCAGAACTGACGTGAAAGGCTGGTTAGGCTTCCCTCTTCTGGTGGGACACAGCCGCTCCACGGGAGAAATACAAAGCCCAGACCATCAAGATCAGGGCAGCGTGCATTTATGTGGCAATCACATCATGAGTCTTAAAATCAGGATTTTTAATGAAACTCCATTGTCTGCTCTACCGATGAGTGTGTGTCAGCCTCGTGGACAAGCAGAAACATTTCCAGATTGATTGGGCCATCTTTGCAGAAGCCGTATCTCCATTTATGTTGCTGGGGCCTTTAACCCCTAAGAATAGTAGCTGATTGTAATTACATAAATGGCATAATATTTTAGAGACCTATGGCGAACTTGTGTGGAACTAAAGCCTCTTTTGAGAACAGCCTGCCATCGTACTTAGTTCTTATTCATCTTTCCTGATTTCATTAGTAAGGATATTTGTATGGAAATGGATTAAGGTTTATAGGTTTATTGTATTGTGCTGTAGGTTCTGCTGTAATTACACTACCGACGGATTATATTAAATTGCTTTACAGGAAGCTTTCAAAACATATCAGACTCCGAAAGTGCTTCTGATCTACAAAATCTGCTTTTTTTTTTTTTTTTTTTGGTCCCACCAGAAGTGACTGCCCCCACTTAGCTCACGCACACCTTCCAACTCACATCATTTTTCACTTCATTTTTAGGCTTAAAGGGCATTAACTTGGCTGCAGTAAAAATACTTTGAAGACCCTCCAAACCCAAGCACATGAACACTCATAAAAAAACAAGCAAAATTAAGTAGGAAGGGAAAAGAAAATGAATAACTAGTCTTCTTGTGTGTTTTAAAATTGTTAACTATGACATTCTGAATGAGAAATTCTTTAGGACGTAGAAGCATTCTCATTTTGGGATTACAGAGAGATGAAAGTTTGGGCGTGAACTTGGATTCGTTTCTTTCTAACTCAGTCTGTGGTTTCTGAGAAAAGACAATAGGAATAAACCTCCATCCAGGAATCACTTGACTGGATTCCATGTGCCATCTCTGTATGCCATCTGATGACAACTCCAGGGTTTCAAAACTCAGAGAGCGTTCTCTCCCTAGACTTACTTTTTCGGTTCAGGAGGATGGCATGGATGTTCTACCAGCCCATAAGATTTCTAAAATCTAAGAGCAGACTTTTAGAATGGCTGAACATAAGGACCCTGGCCTCTGGCCGTGGTTTCATTCTGAAGAAAGTGAGCCTAAAAAGTCTTAGTCATGAGGCAAAGTAGAATTCAAGAGCCTGGAAGAGTATATCATCCTCCCCTCTGAGCACAGATTTTGGTGTCTTGGATTTCCATGTGAATATCTAATAGGCACCTGAAAAGTAACCAGTTCAAGAGCGAAAATTTCTGCAGGAAGGCCTGCTCCTGCTTCCGTGACCAGAATGCTATTTCTGTCAATGATCTTCTAAAATTGCAAGTCAGCCCACGACGGTCTCCTGTTCAGAACCCTCCAGGGGGGTGCCGCGATAGAGTACCTTCAGCCCTCGCCCGGGTGCCTGCTCACGCCCTTTCTCTTCTTGCCCTGCCTGCCTTCCTGACCTCATCCTCAACCCTTGTCTCCTCTGTTTACGCTTCCCCAGAAACGCTGGCCTTCTTGTTGTTGCTAGAGAATCTGAAACTCGTCGGTGTCGCAGCAATTTATACTTTTTGTTACCTCTACTTGGAATATTCCTTCTCGGCATCTTGCTACATCTTGTTTCCCACTCATTCAGGTCTCTGGGCTGGGTGACCTCCTCCCAAGTGTCTTTTATGACTACCCTGTCCAAATGACTGCTCTCCTGCCCCTTTGATTGTATATTTTGTAACCTTATAGCAGTGACCTATTTATGTACTTTTCATTTTCTTGTTATTCTTATTTCCCACGACACGTTACACAGTTCCAGGAAGATGGAGGCTTTTGCCTCATTCATAGTTAGCCTCTAGTTCCTGGTGTTGTGCCTAGCACGTGATGTAAGTATTTGATTGTTTGATAATAAGCAAATGAAGGAAGGAAATAAAAAGAGGTTAAGGTTGAGTCCTGAGGATTTCGAATTTTTAAAACCTGAGGTAGAAGGGTAAATAAAAAGGAAGGCCTGGGAATACCTGACAAGAACCAGAAGTGCTAAATAAGGTGGACCCTTCACTTCTCTTCCATGAAGACCAATTCCAGTGAGACCGTCGGTGCTTTTCAGAAAAACAAACAAGTCATCAAAGTGGCATCTGCAAATAGGGGGAGGGGGGCAAAGGAGAAGTGAAATCATTTAGAAGCTGCAGACTGTCCCTTTAGCAAATGACTGAATGCTAAATTTAATTGGATGTGCTCCACTAGAGAAAAGAGTCTATGCACTCATTAAAACATCAGTACTTGAAGTTCCAAGCAATCTGGCATCTTTTTAGAATTACAATATGTGCAAAAGAAAGACTCATACAATATTTTGTCCTGCGGGTAAATTTTCATCCGTAATTTGTATTGTGCGTGCCGTCTGTGGAGATAAAAATTTTCTGGACATTGATCATCTGGTTTTGAATGAGTGTTATAAGCACATTCACATATGTAAAACTGATCAAGTGTTGTATTCTAGTCTCCTGAGTTTAAACACATTCTAAACACATGTTTTGATATCTTTTTAGTATCGACAGGGAACACACAGTAAAAGATCATCGTTGAGTCATGGAAAGAACACGAGCACTCCAAAATCCTGGGGTTTTGTCCCTCCTTTAAGCTCCTTAATCTTAGGCTAGTCTTCCAAACCGTCTCCCCACATGGAGATTAGAGATTACTCCCAGGTCTGTTTTGAAGACCGAATAATACCACATGTATGCCTGAGCTTTATAAATTTTAGGATATCATTAGTAATACTATTATAATAAGTATTAAAGTGAATGCAGAAGTAATTGTAACTTTGATAAAAGAGATGTTGGACTTATATGCCAGTGTGGCAGTAAAATGTAACCTTTGCCCCAGGATCTTCAAGATCCCGTACAGTATGGTTGCTGACTATTGCTCCCAAACACCGATCTTGTCACCCTGGTCTTGCTTTTCCCCTGCCACGCCAGGCTCACTCTCCTATCAAAGGTTCTAACTTGCTGTTCCTTCTTCCCAGAAGATCCTTCCTCTGTATGGCTTGGTATCACGCACCTCAAATTATATGCCCTCAGAAAGGCATTCCTTACAACCCTATATACAGAACCACACTCCTTCATACGTACCTTCACAAATAGATACTTACTAGCAAATTTCCAAGTTGTGTTGGCTTAACAGTCCTAATACACTAACTAAATTTACATATGCATTTACTGATGTGTTACTTTATTGATGGTTTATTGACTTCTTTATTGTCTGCTGTCACTCTTTACAAAGAAATGTAAGTGTCAGGAGAACAGTGACTTGCTCAGTACTGTATTCTTAGACTTTGTCCTGTGGGGTAGAATGAAGGAAGACGGGAACAAAACAGGGAAAGAAAGAAAACACTTAAAATTCAATTGGAGAATCTTTGCGAAGAGTTTATGACATTATTTGGCATAAACTTGATGCCTAATAAATGATAGTTGTAAGGGTTGTGGTTGTTTCTGCTCTTGTTGTTAGCGTTGTGTGTAGATTCATTCTTCAGGAGACATGAAAATGAATCTTCAGATTTGGCTTGGGCATAGTTGCTCCTAGGAAATTCCTAGAAAAAGTTAACACCATATTTAGCACTTAGTTGTTAGGAAGTTACCAGGAAAATATGAGCAGTGTCATGGGTGACATCGTGAGAAGCATATGGTGGGGAAACTAAGACCTGAAATTTGAAGATGAAAATTAATTTGTAAAACTTCCATTTCTGAACCATTAAGTCAATGTATAACTCTTTGACTTTGAAAATTTCAAAATGTATTTGTTAACTTTAAGCATTTCATGGGTTATGCATAGGTACTACAAATATATATTGATATTATTGTGGTGTTTTGGTTTAGAGTAAGAGCTGTTAATATTTATTCATCAGTGAGATTGTTTCAGTTTTCCATCCCTGGAGAAGTTTTAAATGCATCATCTTTTGAGCCCAGTAATCTCTTCGTTGTCACTTACATGTGTTGAAAGAAGGAATTTCAAAATTGTCTTATTAGACATAAATTTTTTATCATTTACCCATAAATAAGGCATCACAAGATTTATGCAAAAAAAATTAAAGAGTAATTTGTAGAAGATACAATGAGATGATAGAAAAAATTAGAATCCGGCAATAGTCTGATTTTAACATAATAACAATGATGATCATAATTATTTAAAATAATACCATCATTTTAAATATATTATTGTTATTATTATGTATGTTTTATAAAATTGAGAATGTTGATCAAGGAGATATTTGATAGCAGTCACTTTCGTGTTTCTCAGGCAATCTTCTATATTATAGGCATGCACGACAAGCAGGAAATGGGCTTTAAAATTAAGAATAAAATAATACTTTATTTTCAACATTGATTAATTCAAACCCCTCGGTGTCACAACAAGTTAGGTTTTCCTGATGTCTCAGCACAGAATGAGCAATTTGGAAGAGGTTCAAGAAGTGTTTTAATAGGGCATGTCTGAGAAGTAGCAAATTACAAGCGAAATACTTATTGTAAGTATTCAGAAGTTTGATTGGAAAGGAAGCTGTTCTTAAGAGAATCATTATCTTGTAGTGCTAAGTGTACTGTGTTATATATGCTTTTGAGCTGAGTAATAACCCAATTAGTACTTGAATCTCCTGAAAACTTGATACTGATGGCACTCAAAATGTGGTCCATGCAGGAAGTGCTTCCAATGGAATCAAAAGATAACGTTGCTTCGTGATCTGTGCTTTTTAAGCCTTAGCTGTGTACTGTTCTCCTGATTTGGGAGTGATCGTTTTCCTTTTCTTTTGCCAATGACCTCCATGATAATTTTTCACCTTTAATAGGCCTCCTTCTTTTGTCAGCTTTTCCATCCCAGAGATTTCAGAACTTTTCAGAAAAATCATTCTTGAATGAAGCCTGTGGGATGGAGATCCTGAAGTCACTCTCTTACTTTGGTTAATTTTTATTGTGTTTGCTTAGTAACAGTCTTTTTTTTTTTAAGGATTAGATTGAAAGAACCAAATGTATTATTCTATATGATCTCATTAGGTGGGATTCGGTGTTCAGAATAATTACATTTGACTTACGGTTAGAACTCTCGCTTGTGGTTTTGAGATTTTATTGTTCTTTTATTCTCTTTAGCCTCTATTCAAAAGTTAAAAAGACTCTAAGACATTACACAGACAAAATGAACATTTTCTAAGTTTCCATTAGGAATGAACAAGGATACTGAATTACATCAAAGCTACCCTTAGTACTCAGTTGAAACCAAATCCAAAATAAAACCTATTGTTTTGGGTTCTATAAAGTTAGGTTGGAGGATGATAGGTTTGATCTTTTCTGTATTTTCTGATTTGCATTTTGGTTGCCACAAAATCTCTTGGTTGTTAGAACTCCTATATCAAAACATTATCAATGCCATATTATTGCTTACTACATTTATTTTCAATGAATAAGTTTATAAAAGATTTGGATACATGTATTTAAATGTGGACTCTTTACATGTGTCAATTTACCTGATGACATAGGAAGGAGGTCTCTAGCAGGCACCAGGGTTCCATGTTGATGCTATTGAAATATATTTGGACTAAGGAGTTAATTTGTAAATGCACACCCAACCATTTGTACCTGGATGTATTCACTCCTAGAAATACTAAGCATTTTGAGACATAGTAACACAATTCTAAAATAATGCCAGCAAACAACGTAAGACAGGAACAATCTGTATTAAAGCAGAGCTTGACACACAGGGTTATGGGAGGGGAGTGGGGAAGGGGGACATTGTGGACAATTTGGAAGGACACGTCAT
The DNA here is from genome assembly GCA_004026885.1 of Lyroderma lyra. NCBI lineage: Eukaryota > Metazoa > Chordata > Mammalia > Chiroptera > Megadermatidae > Lyroderma > Lyroderma lyra. Next base: position 65,877 of record PVJL010007262.1, read on the forward strand.
CTCAGTAAAAGCTTGAGTTAGCTTAGCACTTTAATAACTGGAGGTTGGAAGGGAAGGATGACACCTAGGCTGTGGGAAGAGTGTCAACAGAGGCACAGGTATGAAACGTCACCTGGACGTGCTGAACATGAGAAACGAAGGCAGAACTCCCAGCTGACATCACGAGGTCAGAACACGTTCTCACCATTTCTGCAATCTGTTCTTTTAAATTATTAATTTTGTTCCTTCCTTAATCAACTAGTATCCAGATTGTTATTACTGTTGCACGTTGGTTTAGATTTGCCGACATATGGGTGACTTACTTCTTCATTCCTTCTTGCGTCTCGGACTTCTTATCTGAAATTAATTCTGCTTTCTCAGGGTCGTTTCTGATCTACAAATCTTTTAAGATGATTCCTTTTCTATTCTAACATCTCTACTGTGTAAACAACTTAGATGATTAGGATGAGCTCACTGACTGCTCACGCGTCCATTGCTGAGCACCATTTCTGTAAGTATTTTTGCATATTATCAAATTCTATGAAGTTTCTTCTTACTTGAGGTTCATCTGTTCTCTGCAAAAGCAAAAGCAAATTAATGACCTTTGTTAAGTGACTGATAATTTTTATTTTCTTTTCATTTTGTCTTAATTTTGTTATGATCTACTTTCTATATTAACTTTTCTCCCAGGAGATGGGTTATATTGTGTGGCTCATAATTTTCATCAGCCAACCATTTATGGTTTTTGACATTTATATTTGTTTGGAATACCAAAATTGGTATATGCATGTTACAGGAAATGAGAGCAATATATAGAAAAAATAAAACTATGTTCTTTTATCACAGCTATTGTCATATTGGGGATTTCTTTTTTCCACTTAAATTTAATAGACTTTTATTATGAAGCTGTATGCATAAAGTGATGTTTTTCTCATCTTTAGTTACCATGGGTAAATGCTCTTTTAGCCATGTTATGTCAATTGGTTTGTTGGTGATATTTATTAATGAGTGTATAATATCGCATTACCTGGTAGGCTCAAGTTAAGAGCTAATGCTTTGAATATCGTTTATCTGGGTTTGGCTCCTAGATTGCTATTTATGCCAATGCAACTTCCTCAAACTGTGTATAAGTCATGTAGTAAATAAGGATGATAACAGTAGGGCTTATTACATTACATAACACAAATGAAACACTTCAACATGTTTCTGGAACATGTCCAGCGCTCTGATGTTTATCATTTTTAATGTTCATAATTTCAAACAAGTTGGGATAATGCACAGTTTTATTCATATTTTATATTCAGAAGTTATATGTATTGTCATTTCCCAAAAGTTTTAGGTAAACCATTTAGAAAACTAGCAACACAAACCAATTGAAGTCCTTCCCTTTCTGAAATTGTATGACTCATCAAATTAAGAAAGAATCTGGGCATTTAGGGAAGAATTAAGTGGTGTGTACATGGGAGGGGGTGTTCGTCCATTTGTCACAGTTTCTCAGCATTGGTCCAGCTGCTCATCAGGAACTTTGTTTTCTGTGTTTTACTGTTGTACGTTAAATCTATAGTAATAATTAATTAACTCCACCATCACACATCCACATGTATGCTCTTAATCTTGTTGATTCTCTCCATATGTGGATGTGCTACATCTGTAATTATCTCAGTACTTGGAAAGACTGATCAATCTAAGGACTCTTCTCACGAATAGTCATTATCGGCTCTGTAGAACCATCGACTCTGACGTTCCTCCATTGGCTGACAGGGCAGCCTACGGGGGCAAGGGAGCATCTTCGAGGCCGTCGTATTTCTCAGGTGATGAAATGGAGTTGCTGAGCCTGTTTCCCCATCAGACCAAGGGACAGCACGTGGCTAGTCACCTCCCTCAATTGGCCCTTATCGTGGCCGTTTTCATCTGGTTATTTCGTGTGTCTCGTCAGTGATTCAAAGGACTCCCATAATCTCCTTGGATCTTGAGTTCTGATTTGTAATGACTTTCCCACAGTACTTACCCCTTTGAAGCGCTCTTCAAGTTTTTCTAAATTCTTCTTAGATTTTCTGCTACATTCACACACTCATTTCTATTATTCATGAAGGCTACAAGCCGTTGGGAAAATCTCAAAATGTGAACCCAGTGATTTTTTTATTAAATTTTCATTCCTGAGCCTATTTGAATTAAACCCACCTTGAAAGGCCCTGTAGACATTAATTTTCGGTAGTTGTCTTGTAAAGGCTTTATTTTACCTTTGTTCCCAGACAGACCACAGATAGGGGATTTGCTTGTCCCAGTTAAAAGAGATTTGCCAGTTAGAAACAAACGTTCACTATTCTAATGGACTTGAGTGGAAAGGCAATGTATTTCCTCACCAAGTAAGGCCTTTCCCCTGTGTCACTTCTCACTGGCCCAAGAAAGCCACAGATGATTCAAGTTCTCAGTCTAGATATGCGACGTTCAGGGGCAAACAAGGACTAGTCTTTTTTCTAGGATTCTATATCCGGAGTGATTTAACCTTCCCCAGAAGTCCTTCGGCAGGTTCTCACAGGGTCGTGTGCCCACTAATAGACCCATAAAGAGAAACAGGGCACCGTCACTCCTTGGGACAGTCAGTATTAACTGCTGCGTGGGGCCTGGGTCATGACCCCGAGTCGCAGAGGTAAGCGACAGATGCCAGAACAAACCTGGACTTCCCTTTTCATGGAAGAGGAGAGAGGATGGATAGAAGGTCACCACCACTTACAAAACAATTATTTTGTGAAAGCAATAAAAAGTACAGCTGCCCAACTTAAAGTGGTTTCAGCAATCTTATAACCAGTCCCCCCACCCCCCACAAACAATACAGAATTTAAAGTTCAGATAGTTTTAAGGACTTGTACAAGGTCATTTGACGAGCCAGTGGTTGAACAGTATAATGTCATTCTTCCAAAAGCCCCCAAACAAGCAAATGTGCATATAAATAAACAAAGCAAACCATTTCTCAGCATATGTTTATGTTGATAAAGCAGCAGCTACATAAGTCTGTACACATGAATGAACAGCTGGAATTCATTGCAACACTTTCTTGGAGGGAGCCTTAAAAATAACAACTGTCTTCAAGTCACAGCCTCCTGCTTCTGATCTTCAAGAAACGCAACCGCGGTCCCTCTCTGCCACATCTAGTGGGTCCGGACATTTGAACAGGAAGGTGCTTGACACCACGCGTGGTGGTTCTGCAGTTGTTAGCAGATGGAGGGAGGAGAGGGGGGCAGAGGAAAGGTGAGAGGCGAGGGTTGTTCACGCCCAAAGTCAAGGCACCAAGTTGATACAGCTGCTGGAGAAAAATAAGGAATCACAATAAATATTACGGATTGTAGTACAGAAAACAGTAGGAAGCAGGTCGGTGCGGATGTCCAGGTAGCTCGGGAATGGAGGCCTTACGGCCAAAGGCTCAGGATGACAAAGACCAAGAGTGGAACACAAGTCAAGGCAAGAGGGAGATGAGAAGGGAAACTGGCCTCCTGAGACGGGCCAGGGAGTTAGAGGACAAGTCTGTCTCAGATTACGGATTGCTCCGATGACGAGTTCAAGTTCTCCCTGAAGAGTGAGAAGGATAATCAAGGGGCAAGGTTGGCTTCGTTTGCTTCTTGGTACAAGGCCTGATGGCACAGTGGGGCACAGAACACAAGGAGAACGTAATTAAAAGGTGGGAGGTCACAGCCTAGCTTCAGAGGTCGTAATTCAAAGTGATGTGTGGACACACTTGGACGCTACGTGGGATGGGGCTCCGTGATAACTGGAGCTTCCCAAAACTGTACCTCGTCAGGTCGCAACTCCCTTATCACCGAGCCACCCACCTGCGGTCAGACGCCTGCAAAGGGGTGCGTTGTGAACCTCCGCATTCAGTGTGTTTGGGCAGAAAGAGGGGGTCAATAATATTTCGTCTTACTCACACACGTATTTCACAGTGGCATGCTGACGACGTGCCCTCAGATGGAAGCGTTTAATAAAACATAGAGACGTTATTTACAGGGATCTATGGTAAAACACTTGAGGGAATGGGGAGAAGGGAGGGAAGGAGGGAGGAGAGGTGGGGGGATTATATGATCTCGGTGGCACGAGTGCATTTTAAATCAGTGTTTCTCGGCTGAGAGCAGTTTTGTTCTCTAGGGGTCAGTGGTTAGTAGCCGGCCACATTTCTGTGTGTTTACAATGGGGGAGGTGATCCTGGCGTCTAAGAGGGACTGCGAAGAAAAACAGAAAAGGGAAAACACAACATATCTGGGCCAGAATGTCGACAGCACTAAGCTGAGAGACGCTGCTTTAAAGGAGCAGGTACGGTCACGGGCCATCCGGCCAGCATTGTCGCTGGGCTTGAAGCTGTGCTTGCTGTGGGCCCTCTCTTGGGCTGATTGGTAGACACGTGTGCAAGGGACACGGGGGCCGGGTGATTCCCCCGGGACACACTGTAAGTAAAACAGAAATGAAGAGTGTCTACGATGTTAGAGTGAGACGGCGCTCTTCTCGCTATGATGACTTCTCATTCGAGTTCGTTATTAAAATAGGTTCCTCCTCTCCGAAGCATAACGTTACTTCGATGTGACGTCTCATTTAAAATGATCCTTGAGAACAGGAGATAATGATATTGTACCTGGCTTCATAATTTGACTCAAAAGCTAAAAACCAACCCAATTTGGAAAGCATTTTATTTAAAATTGGTTAATGTGTGACGAAGTCATACATTGGAGTGATACCCTTCAAAAATGAAATGCCTGTTTAAATCACAGCACCGTAAACGTGTGCTTAAATTCAACAGCAAATTCGTTCCTAATAGAAACTTCATTGACTTTCTGAGAGGGAGGATTGTCCAGCGCCTAGAAGTGGTCGTGTAGCGACGTAGAGGCTTTCCTTGTGCTCCAGTCATTAGCGAAGACCTCAGAAGCTGCCCCGTTGTTAATGCTGAAACCGGGCTCAGAAAAAGGAAGTCTAAAAACTCACCTTTGACACCAACAACTTATTGGTGGACTCAGATACAGATGTGACTCCGAGCCCAGTGCTCCTTGCAGGACCTAGGGTGTCTCGGTTTAAGAGGAGAACCTGTGTCTCCAGGGATTATTGAATGCAGATGCTCCCCAGGTAGTGGTTGGAACTGAAAGATGCTCAAGAGAAAAAGAAGAAGTTGCCATGGCCAAATAAGACTTGGAAATATTGCACACAATACTCAATATTTGCTTCACATTTGCCCGTGAAAGGTATCTAAATTCACTTTAACTGGAAGCTTGGTTAACTTAGAAGACAGTTTTGTGTACAGTAAGTTGACTGTGCAATTATAAATTCATTTAGCACCAGCTAATGCCCCCTGGTCCACAGCATTTTGCAAAACATGAACATCAGCCAAACTCGGACACACTCAATGTTTTAAGTCGGTCCCTCTGTCTGAAGTGACTTCCCTCCTTACCTCCTCGGTCTAACTCCTCCTTTCTTTGCAAAGTCTCATATTGAGTGTCACATCCTCTGAGAGCCTTCTCTGTCATCCTCTGGTTTAGGTGACACTTGTCTACTTTGAAGCGTCCTCTGAGAACATCTCTTACACATCATTGGATGCTGTCATTTGTGACTGTGCCTTCTCTCCCCCTAAAATCGTGGTCCTTGGATTGTTTTCGTTTCCAGCTTACAGCAATTTTAGGAACAGAGTAGATGCTTAATAAATAAAACCTGTAGCTTTTTAAAAAAATAGCTTTAAAAAAAGAAAATGCTAAGCCTTCTTTGCAAATACCACCTTTCCTCTTAGAAAATATTCCATTTCATTTATATCCTTCTATTCAGTCTGTCAACACAATATAAGTTCAATTCAGTGCAGCATAGAGTTGATCACTGATGTCTTTCATATACACATTTGTATGTATACACATGCACGTATATGTGTGTGTGTGTGTGTGCACATGCACGCTCACACACACAGCAGTTGGGAACAAAAGAGGTTATGCCATTTATAGATTATTACATTTGGTCAGGTTCAACGTATCAATAATGAGTATGTGAATTCTGAAGAAAGGTCATGAAAATTGATATAGTGGCCAGAATGACTACCCTGTGCCAAAACGTATTCAGACATTTATAGATTTTTTAACCCTGGATCTTGCAACCACCCTCAAAGTTAGATAGACCAAGTAAGGACAAGTTCTTGCCCTTGAACCTGGATTCTGCCTTTTGCCCCTTTGCTCTCTCTGTGAACGCAACTTTTTCCCAGTCAGAATGCGTTTGTGTAGAATACTCCTCATGCCCAGCTCTAAGTTGGGTCTCACCCGGTCCCATGCAATACAGGGAGAGTCGGAAGGATCACCCAGCCACCCTGTCACATTTCTCAGTGCGGTGTCCAGGACAACGGTGCCCCAGTGAAAATCTTATATTTTTAAAGACCCCTCTCAATGCTTTTAAGGAGAATAATTTAGGAACTTCCTTGGGAGCCCGCTCAGTATTCCACTGTCTTCCTGCTGTCTCTGACCTCCTTCTCTCTAATTTCAGTCTCTTAATGAGTCCTCTGTGTCACCCTTTAATGGAATGTGGGAGACATTAAGTCAAAGAGGCAGCATCCTATAGGGCAGTGGGTCTCCAAGTGTGTTCTGTACATCAGTGGCCGCCACACCACCTGGAAATGTGTCAGAAAGGCAAATTCTTGACTCCTGCCCCAGACCTATTGAATCAGAAACTCTGGGGTTGGGGTTCAGAACTGCATGTTTTAAAACAGCTCAGTGGGTGACTCTAACGCCTGCTGAAGTTTTAGAAACTGCAGTAGTGGTTTCAAGCATAGACTTCACTCCCATAAACTGGCCCCACTGGTGACTAGCTGTGTGGCTGTGGAAAGGTGTTAAACAACTCTGCTTCCTCATGTAAACACAGATAGTAATGGAGTAGACGTGCCAGGTCCGTGAAGTATAAATAATTAATATAGGCAACACATTCGAAAATGTGCCTGCCACAGAGTAGAGGGTTTGGTAATGATAATTATAGCAAAGACCAAAAAGACCAAAAGAAAGCACTGACAGCAGATCCCAAACTTTGGAGAAGGGAATAAAATACCAACGTTTTGGAAATATGTTCCTATTTTCACATTATTGTTATTTTTGGTAATTCTGCCCTGTTTTCCCTTCTGCCTAGAATGAGAGACGTTGTTAGGTGTTTAGTTATCAGGTTGAACTGCTCCTTGATTTCAAGGGAAAGTTAGAAGGAGAAATGTGTGTGTGTGTGTGTGTGTGTGTGTGTGTGTGTGTGTGTGTGTGTGAAATTAAAAATCAGGCTTGGCAATGGAAAAATAAAAGTCCTGGGTGTTATGGCATCAAAGAATCTTCTCATTGAAGGAGTCTCAGAGATGAGCTACTGCAATCACCTGACAAACAAGGAATTTCCTCAAAAGTGTCCCTGACAAGGCTCTGCCACCCAGCACATCTTCAGTGAGGGGTGTCTCACTACCTCACAGAGCAAGGTGGCCCTTATGGACCTTTTCAATTGTCAGAATAAAAGGAAACTTTCCTTCTTTTTAGTTTCTGTCCCTTCATATGGAGTCTTCAGGACAGGGTACAAGCTAAGTAACCTCCAAGCGCCTCTGATTCTCTATCTGGAAGGGAGATGAGCGTGTCAGCCTTGCAAGTGTGTCCTGAGGCTTTAATGAGAAGACGCTTGTAGCGCACCAACCCCTGATGTCTCTCTGAAGAGAAACTTCTGCAAAATAGTAACAGGCTAAGAAAAACAGGACTTAAAGTCTCTAATATCTCTATTTCTTAAAGATAAATCATTGGGTTAGGCTTGATTTTAATATAAGAGACAGGACATGGAAAAGGGTTCGGTTCTTATCGGAAGGGCGTCTAGGTTGTAGAAAAAGACCATGATGACCAGTAGATACTTTGCAGCCACCGTGGGCTTGGAGCACAGGGTTTGCTGACGACTCTTTCCTTGACAGTTCTCATTGCTCTTTATGAGGCTGTCTGATTTTTGGCAACATTAGAATGTGATTTCCAAGGTTACTAAATCTTCCTGCTCTTTGATATCGTTCTGCCCACTTGTGTTTGCAAGTGTTTGGATGCCACCTTTTTGTTCATCTACTCCCTTATGGTTTTGGTCTCCTTTTTGTGGGCTCTGCTCGTTTCCTTTATTTTTATTTATTTATTCCTAGTGACAGCTTTCTTGCAATTCCTCTTCTCTGTTTGTCTCTCCTGAGGGGCCAGTGTCAAAATGCAAGCTCGGTTGGCCTTCCCATTACCAGCTCTGCGAGTCCCCTGCCCCCTCCTGTACTTGACAGTCCAGGAGCCACTATGGCCCAAACATCATTTTCAAATTGTCATGTAAACACATTCACAGGCTCCAGAAAATAGACAAATATGAACACCCGAGAAATAATGATTACTATCGCCTTACCTCATATCAGCTTCCTGTTGGGATATCCAGATTATTCTTTCATCAGGACCTGGTGTAGCTATGCTGTAACTGCCAAATTAATTATCAGCTAGTAGGGGTAAGGACTTCAGGTGTGAAAATTGCTGGTTGGCAAGAACCATGGCTCCATTACATCTTTGAACTGTAGGAGAGAAAGGGAACTAGTCGCGAAACCTTCAGTTTATTCATCTGTTAACAAGTACGTCTGGACAATGTCCCAGGGAGAAGAGTTAGTCAAGTCACAACAACAACCACATAAAAATAAAACAGGCAAATTCTAGATGTAATGTCTTCTTGGGCCGTGAATGTCATTAAGCAGATACTTGGGCCTAATGACCAGGTATTCATTCATCAGTAAAGAAGTTGGGTTGGATGAGCTGGAAGTGTGTGATCTGCCTGTGCAATGTCTTCCTTTGGAGAATTGGTGTTTCCACAACTGTATGGTCCTGGGGAAGTTCTCGGTTCTGTCCTCCACCACACCCCTGTCTGACCAACTAGCTCCTTTAGCTAGCTCTGTGACTGGGCTAAGCAGGGCACGTGACCAAACGAGCATGAAATACTGCTTGATATTTGCTAAACATATGTTCCATTCTGACTTCAAAGATGTTAAGATACTTGGCTTGGAATTGGGAGCCGTCATCTCTCCCCCTTCCTGGAGAATGTTTCTCTCTAGAGAGAAGCCAATAGAGTGAGGGAAACACTGATGACAGTTGGAGAGAGAAATATAGAGCCCCTGATTAAACTGTCTGAGCCTCTGGCTCCAGCCATACCTAAGTCAGCTTTGTCTCTGGACTTGAAAGTTTCATGAGTCAATAAATTCATTTTTACTTGCGCTATCTGAGCTGGGTTCCTGCCCCTTGCTACCAAAAGACTGCAGACTAATATAAAAGCCCTGTTAATAACTCTCTCAATTCTAAGGTAAGGTATTCTCTTTTGAGGGCCTAAATAGGATAGTTCCTATAAAAAGCACTGGGGTACAAAGACATCAGAGATGCCTGACATCAAAGGCCCGCTCCTCTCATTGAGGAAATCGGGCATATTCCACAACTGGACCCCTGGTGGACCAGAGGGGAAAAAGACAAAGGCAAAGGAACTATACTACCAAGAGATTTGAGAAGACTGGTTTTTAGCACACAGAGGCTAGGAAATAAAACTACCACAGTATTGCTTTACAAACAGGTTTAAAACACTTCAAAAGTTAGTGCAAGGATCTCTTCAAGGGGAACTAACATTTATTTAAGTAAACTGAGAAATTGGGCCGGGAGGTAATTGAGAAATCAGTTGCAGTGACTTGGATAGTGGCAAAAGCCATGATCGTTATGATGGAAATTGTGTTTTCTGGGTCTTCACAAGCTTCTTCATACCCTTTGACCCTCAGTCTGCCCCGTCTTTGTCTACCCTGGGAAATCCTGTTGTATCAAAACACTGTTCTTAGGTGTGCTCTCTTCTCCGAAATCTTCCTCCTCACCAAGGACAGAGTGAATTTTTGATCTTCTGCACCATTTTGCTGTTTCTGTAACTTGGATGGACATGGGTCCCTACCCTCAAGGAGGTAATACAGGGTGCACAGTTCTGTGATTTGCAAAAAGTCTGCTCCAGGTCTGTGCCATACTCGTTTTTGTTTCTGCAGGCCCAGCACCAAACACCAGGGACAAATAATTTTAGCCTACTAATGTAGTTTGCAAGACCAGTGCTCTAACCACTTAGCTATGGAGCCCATTTCAAGTAATATGGTTTGAACTAAACCAAATTCATTGTTTAAATGGTGATTATTAATTGTTAAATGTCTGCCATTCTCTCAGGCTTGAAATTCCATGAAGATCTTGTTTAGCTCATACACATTTCCATCGTGCGTGGCATTTAGAAAATGCTCTAGTCGGTCCGCAATATACCTTGAGCATTTACTAACAATTAGAGATGTGCAAATATTTTATTTAACTAATTCATGTTTATACCAATTACTATGTGTAGTTATTGTTTTAAAAAATTCCAACAGGTTATCATTATTTTCACAGACTGTGAATAAAATAACATATATTTGTTTTTTTGGTGGGTATTCATCTGAGAGATTTATCTCTTGGACTGTAACTAAAGAGAAAAAAACTAACAATTGAAGGTGGGGAATTTATCTTGGGGGTATCGTATTTTCATTCCCAGTCTCTCTCTCTCTCTCTCTCTCTCTCTCTCTCTCTCTCTCTGTCTCTGTCTCTATCTCTATCTCTCTCCTTTCCTTTGGAGACCTTGTGGAGAGTAAGGCCAATGAACTACGGATGTTGGAGTTCAGAGTAACATCATGTCTAAGTTAGACAGGGTTCTGTATCATGTTTACTCTCTCTTTCATTAACCTTATTCATAGACTTCTTAAAGTTCCAATTTTATCTTAGCAGAGCTATCAAAGCCACTGAAGAGGAAATAGTCTGTGGGGATTTTGCCTACTCTTCATGCCTATCTTTAAAAAGCGCCCAGCATACCTAAGAAAACAGTGGGTGTATAAGAAGTAGAAAATAAGATGAGAACCTACTTGGAGGGAAGAAAATACTAAGGGAAACGGGGCTTGGAACACTGACTTGATCTGGTCCTTTACAAACACTGACCTTTACTTACTAACCCTTGAAGGTTTTAAGCTTTATATTATCAAGAGAAACCATATCCTTGATGAAACTGGGGTCACAGGCAAGAGTCAACAGCCATTCATTCTTGCTTATCTTGTGCGTGCATTCAGTGGAGTGGTAGCTTTATGCCTGGCACTACTATGAACATTGACAAGTTAGACATGACTGCTGACCGCATGTGGCTTAAATCCTAATAGGGAAGAGGGTCCGTAAGTAACGACAATAGTCTTTCCATTGCATGTGGAATATTTATCACATTCTGTAAACAGAACGATGTGATAAAAAGTACATACAAGACGGAGGAGGGCCCCTAGGATGTGATATTTGAGCCGATGTACAGAAGCTGAGGTAGAGTCCATAATTTCAACAGCCAGCAAAAGAGCTCCCCAAAACAGAGGTAACAGCAGGTCCAAACCCACTGACGCTGGATGGCAGCTCATGGGACTAGCAGGAAGCCACTGCACCTGCCCCTGGCTCAGCAAAGGGCGTTGGCCCTGGTGAGCTCAGAGACCTCGGTCACGAGAAGCAAGGTCTCGCTTGACTTCACAGGCCCTAAGCAGGGTTCAATTTCAATCCGGTGACCACAGGAAGCATCCAAGGTTTTAAAAAGGAGAGTGACGTGGACTGCATTTTCAGAGTATCCCTGTGGTGACTCTGCAGAGAATGATTCGTGTTAGGCCACGTGGAAAGGGGAGGTGTGAGTGTTCGGGGCAAGAGTGAGAATGGAGAGGGGCGAACGCAAGTCTTCGAGAGCGATTCATGAATTAGGGGTTCCATTTAGTAATCCCGACGGCCCCTCTCAAATCGACTCGGATCTTGGCAAGTTTTCCCATGTTTCAGTGCACATATACAAGACTAACGATACGACTAACAAGGTGTGTTCCTATTTATTTTTAATATGTCTCATATGGATATCAGCTATTGCAGTGGGTATTACACGATTACTGAAATGCTTGCTCTTCCATCAATATGGATGATATTTGCTAATTTTTTGAGAAAAGTAAGAATTGTCCTAGGACATCAGGAACCAGGCTTGTAATGAACTGTCTTCTCAAGGTGATAGAAGTGTGTATATATTGACAGGGTTCAATCCTAAAAATAGGGCCTGTGTCCTGCAAGATGCTGTCCCCAGGAGATCCTCTATGCCAGCTCCCTGCCCTCAAATTCCAGCCCATGCATTTCTGGGATTATCTGTACTGACTTCTCATGCCATTGCTTGCAATAATATTAATAACTGCTATTGAGGGGAGTTATATTAAACTTCCAGTGACCCTGACTCCACTTTGCACTACTCCTCTCATCTGAAGGGCTCTGACCCCTGTTCTTTTGCTCTGTTTGTCCTGCATAGGTAGCTCAGAGTCCCCCACATGCCTGAAGCTGAGACAGGACAGATCTCAGCACCCCTGTCCCTTCACTTGAACGCCGATCACAGTGCTGGCCTCACAAACAAATGAGCTACTTGCTTGTGTGTCTTCTGGGTGTCGCTGTTAAGTCTCAAGTCTGCAAAAAATCGTTGGCCAGAGCCTGCCTCACTGTGCTCTGCTGCCACGTCTGAGAAGACTTCCTGAAGTCCGCTTCCTGTTCAGATGCAGATGGTGATGGACTGACCTTCGTAAGGAGAGGCAACTCACTGAGAAAACACTATAAAATGTCCGGGCGTTGCTTAAGACATAATTAGAGTGGCAGACACAAAACTGAATTTATACGACCTTGACACTCACCTTTACTGTTTTAAGATGACACATTTGTCTACTCTTTGTGAACGGGGTGCAGCCAAACCTCATTTTTCACATCTCTCCTCGCTTAGCCGAATGCATCTGCTCTTAGATGGAATGCCTTATGCCCTGGACAGGTGTTTGGAAAAAACCTCATCATACCTAGCTGCCTGCAGGGACTTTAAAATCATATTAAGGATCTGGACTTTATCCATGGCCAATAGGAAACCTTTCACAGGCTAAAATAAAAATGAGTTTAGTCCCTCAGAAAGTGTTCTTCTTACCCTGTACTGGTTCACCGCCACGTTCAACGACGGCTTAACGGTGTGTGATGAAGCATCTAAGAATGCGGCTGACAGCAATTACATCATTTAAGGGAACCGCCCTTGGTCGCGCACTTTAATGTTTATTAATGTTTTGGTTATATTTTATTCATGTATTCCAACCCTCTAAATTACTCAAAACCTCTATAGCTTCATTTTGAGTTACTTGATCTATTCCAAGCCAAGAAAGTTGTATTGTCACATCCCATTTTCAAAGAGCTTTCACTTCATTTACTTCAATTCAATATTTTGTTACATAATGATGTATGGCTTTTAACTCCATTATGAATTGTGTCTTTTATCAATATAAATTGATGTTTCCCCTCCTATCTACTGCTGGTTAGCTTTGATTTTCATTTAGTCTGAAATAAATACCTCAGAATTACTGGCCAATTATTTGAACATTTTTTTGTAACTCCATTCATTTAAATATTATTGTATGTTTGGTTTGGGAAAGAATATGATCTGAACCTGCTTATTGAAGTTGCAATTGAGTTGCTCAGAAACCATTCCCATCTATTGTCAGGATTAATACAGATCTCCAAAAATTAGGTGAATGATTCTGATATATCTATGTATATATAAAAGGACATTTTTCTTCACTCTAGTAAGTTTTCCTCTGTAACAAATGTAATCTTAGGTATTGACAATTGAGCTAACAAAAGTATTTGTGAATTCGTATAGAATGACTGTTGGTTTTTCTGTTTTTGTATTTGACAAACTAGAGTAGGCTGTTCTGCAGTAATCAATAGGTAGGAAGGGACAAAAGGAAGAAAGGAGAGAAGGAGAGAGGAAGGAGAGATCGAGGAAAGCTTGGGGGTTTAATAACCAAGGACTTGAGTGGCTACTGCTGTTATGGCACAGGGTGGGGGGGGGGTCACACAATGCTTCCAGGTGTTTCTCTTCCAAAAGATGACTCAGAGATCCCGGCCTCCCTCCTGTGGCCGAATCAGAATTTGGGCCACGTGGTCCCAGGTCATTAGAGAGCACAGAGAATTGGATAGAATACAGCACCCCACCCCCGCTTCCCCCCTTTACATTCCTTTCACTTTTGTTCTTATTCCTTGGAAGAGCTTCTTAGTTTGCTTTCTGCGCTAATAATTCCATCTGATGTCACGTCGGTTCCTTTTACTGTCGGTTTTGTTTGCACATACACGTTCTTCGGTGGCGTTTTCAGTTCCCCTACTGGTTTTTTCCCACCACCATACAGCTGTCCTTTCTTCTTGTAATGACACATTGTTATCCCATATACAAAGTGCTGAAAATAGAAAAACATGTTTCTTAGAGACTGAGGCAATTTGTTTTTTTGAAAAAGGTCAAGCATGTCCCTAAACTTTCTTCCAGTTTTAATTGTAGTTTTGCTTGAGTGACACGGTCATCTGAGTGTTCGTGATGTCACACTGCTTCTTGCCTCAAGCTCAGAGGGCTCGTTTTCCCATCTCCATGCTCTGCAGGGGCTGAGGAGTGGTTTTTAACCGACTCCATTGTGTCTCCAGGTGTGAGGACGAACCTCGCTCCCAGGCTGTCAGGTGCCTCTCTGGGCCCATGTCATTGGCTGACCCGTGTCCAGGTGTGAGGATGAACCTCGCTCCCAGGCCCGTCAGGTACCTGTCTGCGTCATTGGCTGACCTGTGTTCAGGTGTGAGGATGAACCT